>JAPDSC010018734.1:0-10584 GCA_026290005.1 Latrodectus geometricus
TTCATATATTTATTACTAGAATATTCTCATAGCTATTGTCAATAGTCATTTTATTTGCTAAGCAGAAAGCTAAGCAATTAACGAACATTTCAACTAAATATTTCTACCAATGGATTCAACTCTAGTTTCCAAAATATATTTAGAGGTATCTTAGAACATTTGGAATCTCTCAGTAATATCGAACGTCTGACTATCCATGCTTGTCATCCACTAATTGATGCGACTAGAAGTTCTTTGGTAACAAATATTTTTAGAAAATCATGTAATTAATACATTAGAAATATGTGCTTTAGGTTATCTGTTGCTTTAACCCTTTGAGTACTAAATTATTTGAAGACTATTGAATTGAAGTAAGCAGATGAGAGACGAATCGTCAAAAATATTTAAAGTTAAATGTCTTTTTTTTTTTTTTTAATTTCTCTTCACTTAATGAATAGTAACAATAATACATATTTTTACCTGATTTAAATCGAATTGTATCTTGTGAATTGGGGATATCTATGTTTTATCATAAATGCAATTTTATTATAAACTGTTCTAAGAATATTGCGCTTTGAATTAAAAGTAGTTGACATTGTTCAAAGAGTTTTATGTTCCAATTTTAGTGTTGTTTAATTGTTCTACAAGTTCATATTTAGACTTGCTTTGGAATTGTTCGAAATTGGTCTGAGAATTTTATTTTCTGTGATTTGAGAATTGCCAGACTGTTTTTAATTTATACACGGCATTCTACATATATTCCGACTGGAGTTATTCCAAATTTTTCTGGCAGTTCTATGTTGAGATGTAAGTAGAGTTGTTATGAAAACTTAAATGCACTTTAATAATGCGTATGAAATGTAAAAATTGGATTATTTTTATAGTCTAGTGCTGTCCTTCTAAATTACAAAGAATAAAGCTATAAAATATTATATTAATTAATATAAATACAACATAAAGGTTTAAGTACTAATGAGTACACAAAGTAAAATCAGTATATAATATAATGTTTTATGCACTATTTGTACTAATTTTTAACTATTAAAACTGTAAAATATAAATGCAAAATTTTAAATGAAAGAAGCAGAAATTTAAAAAAGTAAAAAAATGAAATTTCTATAAATGAGCGATTTTAGATAACGGTATCTTATTCAAACTTAGTTTTTAACTTAATAATAAATAGAAATTATTAGCACCAAATTAAATCAATCATGTATAAAGGAAAAGTAAAGGCACTGTCTTTTTTGTCGCCATCATAAGCCTTAGACATTTTTAATTACAAACATAATTTACAAGTTTTATTTATGTTTAAAAAATAGAAATTACTTCAGTTCATAAAGATAGAATTTACACATCTTTGTCTTCCATTTTTTTCACCCTGTGGGAAGAATATCATCTCGTTTCAAAATTTGAATACTGTGTTTCGCTTCAAAAACGATTTTAATTGTAAAATTTATCTTCAAATTGGAATCGAATTTTTGTTCATTCGAAACATGCATCTTCTTTTGTCGTCTGTAGGTGTGTCCCCCCGAGGGGATGGAATAGATATATTTCCAAGGAAAGCCAATTAGGGTTATATTAACAAGTGAAATTTAGAAAATGATCCGACGCTTGGGTAGCATAAAGAGAAGTGCGAATTCACACATGGTCGCCCCCCTATAGCTTCCGGCTACCATTTTTTGCAAGGAGAACCAATTGCATTATTTTATCTTAATGGTTATATTCTCATAAAGAAATGATGGCCATTATTACTGCTCCCTGATTGGTCCGGAGCTTTCGAATTCTTTTTCTTCCTTTCATTTACCGAAAGAACACATGGAATGGTTTAACGATTCTAATGAGGTCATTAAGATGAAAACCATTCCCTTTTAAGTCAAAGCTCCATCAAAAAGCTGCAGTTTTACAACTTTAAAAGGAATTTGAATTGGGATTAAGATAACAAGTACATTATATATATTACGCGATAACCCACTAAGAATTGAACGCGTCACTTTAAGATTTAATTTGATATTTGGCGAGTTTGCGGTGACGATACCGAAACCAATAGGGATATAGTATTCATTAAAGTAATTGTTACTAAATATGGGGTTGCTATTTTTATTTTTCAGTAACAATTTAAATGTAGCTGCAGAGTTTGTAATATTGAAAGAGGGCATATTAGCCATTTGAATTACATTTTTAGATTGTTTTATTTAAAATGTATTATTAAAGTTTCTAACATAAAATTTGATTTTTTCTATTTTTTTATGTTAAGTGTGAACTCTCATACTTTATAAAGGGATACAAAAGGAACATTATTGTAGTAAAAATATATATTAAAAAACTCCATTTTCGGGTTTATAATCAGCTATCGATGAAACTGTTGGACATCGAAAACGCAATTTACTTTCCACAGATATTGGCAATATTCAAAGGAAGGAAAATACCTACCAACAAAGAAGCACCTCATTCAACAGTCAGCATTTTTCGATTTAAAGTATGCTCATATGCTAAAATTAACTAAATTAATAAAACACTGCATCTAGTGATAAAACATTTTTCATCACTATGCAGTGTTTTACTCACAATTTTAAAACCGTGTGCAGTTTTAAAATGAGTGATAAGCCATAAGCCATGTAAGGATAAACTCATGGACAGATGACAGTCGCATAAAATTCAGAATTTCCCCAATGATACAACAAAAACACTTGCTTAGTTAACAAATAGAAATCAGTAAGAATTGGATCTGCTTATTAATAACATTTTATAAGGAAGACATTGAATCAATAAAACGTTTTCATTCAGGTGTTTCCCAACGGCAAAATATAATTTTATACACAGTGAAAACATCATTCAATTTATTTATAAGAGAAATATTTATATTTTATGGAAATGAAGGCCCATGTGATATTCAAAACAAACAAACCGTGTTATTCTTCGGAAAGGTAAAACTATTTGTGAAATGTGCATTATTCCGCCGTTTTCACAAGATGACTTTTCCTTCTGAATATTGCTACGATTTCGATTACGTTCTTTTTGAAATCGATACTAAGTTGATAGTGTTTTCAGATAGAACAAAAAAGGGAAATGAATTTTACATTTAGAGGAAAAAGTTTACTTTTTTTTGAGTCAAACTTGTGGTGGAAGAAGAAAATTACTTCCTTATTATTTTCAACCGCAGAAAAAAAAATAAGGGAAGAAAGTAAAATAAATTTTATTTTGTATTTCTTATAAAAATGTACAACTGAAAAATAAAACAGTCATTTAAATTATAAGAATTGATATCATTGTATACTTATTATTATTATTTTCTTACTTTAAACCCATGATACTATATTAGAATTTTAAAAATTCTTTAATTAAAAATAAATAAGAGAGAGAGAGAACTGAACTTTTAGAAACTTTTTCTACAAGATATTTGAGAAGAAAATCTGAAAGTGATATAGTATGTATATATTTATTTTTCATTCTGAATATGTTCGATTATTCCAAAGTATATTTGAATGCATTCTTAAATCGCTTCTTTTCATGATTCACTCTTACATCAGAGCATTTGTAGCCACATCACGAACCCATCGCGAGATAACAGTCATCTCAACCTATTTCCCTAATATTCTGTCAGACGTCTATTGAACTAGGCATACAATTGACAATGAAGGTTCTGTTCGTTGTAAAATGTAAATCTGAACGTTTTAGAAATTGAAAAGTGTATGCGGAACGCATTATCGTGTTAAGCATCAAAATCCAGTCTTTCTTAAACTAATTTTTTTTACTTGATATATTACAGAATATTATTTGCGAGTAGGATTTTTTTTTTAAAACGAAGCTGAAAGGGAGGAGGATTTATCATTGAAAGGAATTAAATAATCTTAGAAACGACAGAACAATGTATTTTAATGGTCTTCGACAGGGATGGGCAAACTTTTTCGATCGCGGGCCAAAAATCAAAAAAATAAAGTTTGGTGGGCCAAAAAAAATTTTTCTAAAATTTTAAAAACAATATACAAGTATTACAATTTAATATATTAATGAGATGAATGAAATTGCTATTTCATTTTTAAAAGTTCCTTATATTGAGGTTCGAAGTGAGATGTACTGATTCTAAGGAACGAGCACCTGTCAGTCTACTTCTGAAATAATTCTTTCTAAGGTTCATAGTTGAAAACACTTGCTCACATATATAAGATGAAGCAAACATAGCATTGATTTTTTGTGTATGAGATATTAAATTTGGGAAACATACTTTCGATAATGATTTGTAAAACTCTAACTTTGGCATATTTTGAAACAATTGCTTGAGATGATTGTTAGATTGCTACTCAATTAATTCAAGCTGCAAATCTGACCTCACAGCTTCACAATTTACGTTGAATGGCATGGTAAAAATATCCAATTCTGTTTGAATGGCACTAAAATCTTGAAATCAGCTTTCGAACTCAAAATGCAGTTTTTTCAAGCTTTCTTCGTAATTCTTAAGGTTTTCTTCATTTACTGAGGGTATTGAATTTAACCTCGAGAAATTAGATACGTCGTTCTTACCTAGCTGCCCAGCAAACATATTAAGTTTTAGTTTAAAAGCTTTGAGATGTGGCCAAATATCGTCGATAAATTGATTTTTCCCTTGCATCTTGACATTCAAGTTGTTCATATGACAAAGAAGATCTGTGAAAAATGCAAAGTCTGAGAGCCATTTTGTATCTTCTAACATTTCGCACTCCGCAGAACACTGTTTCTCATAGAAGAAAGACACAATGTCGTCTTTCAGCTGTCAAACTCGCTCGAAAACACATCCTGCACTAAGCCATCTTACTTTCGTGTAATACAGTACATCAGAGTATTCAGATTGCACTGACTGAAGAAAATCTCGAAATTGCCTGTGAGTAAGCCCACGAGATCGAATAGTATTTACAAGCTTCACGACTGTATCAAGCACGGGTTTCATATTCAATACAGATTTACACAGATCATCTTGATGTATAACACAATGTAGAAAAACATTGTTCTCGGGATAGTTTTGATTAAAGAATCCAAGAAATCCAGATTTTTTTCGTGTCATATTTGGTGCTCCATCGGTCGTAATATTACATATATTTGTTATAGGCACTTCCAAAGTTGAAAGCCCTTCCTGAAATTCACGAAAAATATCATCCCGTTGTAGTTCCCTTTAAAGAACGCATGCTCGCCAGTTCCTCAATAATTTCAAAGTTCTCATCAACACATCTTGTAAATAATATTAATTGAACAGTATCATTTATATCAGTGCTTTCATCCATAGCTATGGAACAAAATTTAAACTGGCCAATCTTTGACTCTAATTGTGATGCCAAATTTTTATCGATGGCTTCCATTCTTGAAGTCACCTTTTTTCAAGATAAGCTTACAGTCTCAAAATTATTTTTCTTGTCTGGACATAAAACATCACAAACATGAAGCATGCATTGTTTAACGAACTCCCCATCACTGAGAGCTTTATTATTTGTAGCAATATTGTAAGCTACACTGTAACTTGCATGTGTAGCTGCTTCTTGAATACTGTTTACCTCATTGAAAAAATTTTGCCGGCCTGATAATTTTTTACAAAGACTTTCTGCATTTTTTTTTCTTTTTCATATTCGGACATTGCTTCGTAATTGGAATTCTTATGCTTAGATGTGAAATCACGGGAAATATTATATTCACAATGACGCCATATGTCCACAATCTTTCAACACGCAGTCAATAATATTAGAACTCGCGCCAAAAGAAAAAGCCGCTAGATGGAGCTTAAAATGCGCGATCTGCCACATGTGGTGTCTAATTCAACTATATTGAATTCCCATATGTCTGCTCCACAAGAAAAAGATAACTCTTATTGGCTCCAATCAACAGCTATGACTAACAAATAACTTACGCTTTACCGATTGAAAACTGCCTGTGTTTGCTATTTCCTTCGATTTATGTTTTGTAGAACAAAAATAGAGAAATGTAAACAGATTACCAGCTCTTTGAAAAAAAAGGAAGAAAAATTATAATATTTAAACAAAGTAGAAAAGGAGATGGATACATAATATATGAATATTTCTTTTAATTTGCCTCTGACCAGCAAATTAAAATTCTATCCGCGGGCCGGATAGAACCTTCCGGCGGGCCGTAGTTTGCCCATCCCTGGTCTACGATAATGTTACAGAACCAGTATATGGAATGACTGATTGAACATGCTTACGAAAATTTGTGTAAAATACCAAATATAAGATTTTTAATAATTCATAAAACAATGGAGTTACCTAAAAGCAAATCGATAAGATTTATTTAAAATTCATTTTTTTTACAGTATTAAAATTCACACAGAAAGTTTTCTCATGTTTTAATAACTTTTCTTTTGTAAAAATTGCCTGTTCTGTTTTTAACTTTGAAGCATACCCTTTTTCAGTTTGAATATTTTTTTCTTTATCGTTTTGCATTTTTAATCTCGTATAAAATGAATTGAGCTGAAAATTCGGGTAAACCAAATCCCCTGCTATAACCCCTGAGGGCATGTTCCCTTAGGGTAAAGACTTATAGAATAAAAATGCTAAGCATTAGTAACTTAAAGTCTAGGATTGCAAACGCAAAAGAAGATATCTAAGGCCTGTCATAAAATCTCAACTGCTGTCTCTATGCGATGAAAGGTGCACACCATTGACGTGGAGCTTTCGAATCCACGACCATTCGTTGTTTATTGAGTAACTCAATATCAGTTAACATTTTTTGATACCTTGTATATAAAACCACTCACTTGTATGCGTGATAGAAATGTTTTTTTCAGCTCTATAGGAATTTGCAAATTTTTACATTCACCTAATAATTAAAATGCAAACATGATACAAAAAATATTTAAATATTTTAAAAATGGTTTACTTTATATTTAATAGGTAGATATAGAAAAGGGAAATGAGTAGCATATTTTTATAATAGACTCGAATTTTCGTTTGCAATAATTTAGAATACTTTTGCATTTATATTTAAGAATAAATTACTATCGATTCTATAACAAATAAGAGTAATGGGTTCTGCGGTTTTATTTTATGCTGGCATTACACTAGCGCATTATTACTAATATGAAATGTTTAAGTTAAAATTTTTCTAATATTTTCAATTATTGGAAATTAATATACGCGTGGCATCAGAGCTAAATAACAAAGGATTTTGATATTCAAGAGTCTTAGAATTTAAGGAATCTTTTGCAGAAAATGAATTGAATTAAAAGTTGAATTTCAAATGGTTTCTCTATTTTTGAAAAATGTTTATTAATTGGGAGCAATGTGGGGGGGGGCTTCCGAATCGGTTCAGACCTCTTTTGAATAATGGGGATTGTGCTTTCTACATACAAGATAGGATGCTTACAAGTTTTCCGGACTTCCTATGAAAAGTACCTGCCCCCCCCCCCCTGAAATCAAATGATACGATGGATATTAAAAAGCCTGATAGCAGCTTTAAATGGTAAATTGTCAACTATGTGTTGCCAAAAATCTTATTCATTGAATGATGGAATAAATTGGGAACAATGTTTATTCAAAATTAAATAAAAAAAAAAAAACTGAATAATTAAGTTTCTAAAATTATAATGCATTTTGGAGTTGTAGTTTTAAGTCAATTTTTTTTGTTTTTCAAATCATGTAATCATTTTATTAAAATCGGAAACTGTTTCGTTTTAAGGCATATAATTTAGTTTTTGAAGAAACTGAACTATATATAAAAATAGGTTTAATATAGTTATTTTAAAATAAATAAAATTTAAAGTAAAAACTATCGAAATTTTAAAACATCCAAAACTAAATTTGTACAATAGCTATTTTACTTTCATAAGCAACAAATATTTTTATGCTTGAAAAAGCTAAAATGTCATTCCTTAATTGACAGAACAACAATTTTAGAATTAGGATTCGTGACATTTCTGAAAGGATGGAAAAAGCGTGCATTTTTTTTACAAATATCACTCAAAAAGAGTGAAAAATGTTAAATACAAAATAGAATGTGAGTATATTGAAAAATATTCATTTTTTTTTTTTTTATCAAAAATGCTTTTAAATTACATTCCCTCAAAACCTAGTTCACATTTATTGTTCTTATTGATCATCTTCTCAACCAATTATTTCTCTGGGTTCGAGATTTATTTTCCGCGCTAAAAATGTAACCAAACTTTTGCTTAAAATGTTTCTAATCACAGAGACCTTTCAACAAGTGAAAATAAAATATTACATTCCTTAATTAATACACGAGTAATTAATTGGACGAAGCTAAAATGCAGTTCAAAAGTATTTGCTTTGTACTTTTCGCGCCTCTAATCTTAGGACCTATATATTCATATTTTGATCAGTGAATTGCGTATTTTATGTTAGCTTCCTTTTTTTGTTCCTTGTAGAAGTAAATAATGTGTGAAAAAAATAAGAAATCTTTTTCAAAGTAATTGAACTTCTAAAATATATATATTAAGCATTCTTTGGCGCAAAGTTTTCACCTGTTAAAAATGCAAATTGCAATTTATTAACGTAAAAAAAGAAAAAAAAAAAAACCCTCCTGCTTAGCAGGAGGGAAGCCTTTTTTTTCTTTGAGGAATGCAAATGTTGGAGTACTTTAATTTTATTCTCTATTTTTACAATAAATCACTTAAAAGTGTTAGAATTTTTAATTTGTATAATTTATTTATTTTACACGACAAAAGAAAGGTTAAGCACATTATTTGTCATGTAAGATTACATTAGCTTTAGTATTTATGTAAAATAATAACATAAATTTTGTTTTAATTAAGGAAAAACTTGAAAAAGGATTTAATGTATACTTAAAATGTAATTTTTAAATATATGTAAAAAAATAATAAATATTTCGAAAAAAAAATTAGTTAATTAATCGTAAATGTTTTAATTTAATTCAATGTGTTATTTTTTACAAATTTTTTATTATTCAAAAAAAATGTCTGTAAGATTTAAAATTAACTATACATTAATGAAATAAATTAATGTCTTAATAATTTTTAAAAATTATCAAGACATTAATTTTAGGTTGACAAGACATTAATTTTTAATTATTAACATTTAATAAATCAAATGTTGTTAATTAAAAATATTATATTAACAACATTAAAAATATATTTTTTCATCACAAAAACTACATTATTCATTGAAAAATTAATATCTAATGTAGTACTTAAATTTTATATGGAATATTAAAATAAAAAAAATTTTGCAACACAACCGCATAAATTCAGCGTTATATATAAATGATAAAAAAAATTATATATATATATATATTAAGCAATTTTTTGCGTAAAGTTTTTAACTGTTAAAACTGCAATTGAGTATCTTCTAAAAAAACAGGTTAAAAAGGTGAATATATATATATATATATATATATATATATATATATATATATATAATGATGATTATAAACCATATATTCCATATTTTGAAATCATATTCTTCATTTTATGATTAAAAGTAAAATGAAAGTAAAATTTTAAGCCAGGGAAATTCTAGGCCTGAATCAAATTGTTTTCCAATATAAATTAAGAATTTTTGCTACCTCTAAAATTTGATTCTTTGTACAACAATTTTTTTTTTTTTATAGAACTTTAAAAAAAAATTGATTCTAACACCTAAAAATTTTTAGAAATTCATTGTTTTAAAAATTGAAACAAAAGAAAACATTCTGAGTTTAGAATTTTTAAAACAAATGATACGTTGAATTTAAAAACTCTAATAAGATCTACTTGTCACTGTTAAACAAATAATTAAAATAAATTAATGAGGAAAGCGTTCAATGGATAAACTCCATTTTCTACACGTTTAATCTAAAAATGGGTTTCCTTCCATCCTTCTTGCTACAGAAATCGAATTGTCTGCGCAGCTGCCCGCCAAACAGAACTGATATCCATTTTCCAATAAATTCCTTGGCTTATAATAAGAGTTTGAAAATGAATTGGAACTCGTGAAATCGAATGCACAGGATGAGTTAATTGGGCAAAATTGAATTCGTTTTACGAAATTACATCATGAGATTCATGAGATCTTGTTTTTATCTTTGATAAGTTACTTAAAATTGTTTTAAAATTTAATTTAATTTTTTCAAAATCAGCATCAAAATCTGAATCACTACGGAAATCATTATAAGTGAATTGCAAAAATGATTGATTTTTATCGAATAGAAAATATTTCACGAGTTTGATTTGTACAGCCTCATCTATCAAAATGATGCCAAACTATTTGCATAGTTTGTGACGATTTTTTCTAGTATGGCATCAAAAAATTAATTTTTATAGCATTATTTTTATCTCTTGAATCCCGTAGAATACAATTCAAAGGAGTATTTTTATAGACATGATGCTGCTTGACAAAAATGGCGAGTAGAAGTCGAAAACAAAAAAGCATAGGCTTGTGCTTTTCGTTTTTTATTTTCTCTTTGTGATTTGATTATTTATTGCAAATTCGGTTATTTCATTTCTATTAGAGTTTTCTCATTTTTTATATCACAATCGCTTTGCTTGAAAGAAAGAAATTTCGAGAAGTGAAACATCGGCTGTTTTGATTGGACTCCAATTTAAAACTGAATTTTCGTCATCTTATGCTGTCTAAATGAATTGCTTTCCCATTCGCAGGTGTAGGTAATATATTT
>JAPDSC010018739.1:2360-13751 GCA_026290005.1 Latrodectus geometricus
TATATATATATATATATATATATATATATATATATATATACTCGAAAATTGCTTAAATTTATAAAAGCAAATGATATAATACATAACCAGTACATACAAAGTGAAATTTATAACATGAATAAGTTTAGATGAATATAGTCATCTAAACTTATCCATATGGTAAATTTCATTCAGTTTAGATGAGCTTTATTTTATTATCAGTCTTTATTAACTTTATCAATCTCTGAAAAATTAAAAATTATAAAGTCATCAATCTATTTAAATTCAGGAGGCAACTGAATAACAAATGATTTCTCATAAAAATGTAGAAACAAATTGGTGTACTAGATAAAAGAAGAGTGGGAGACTAGATAAAAGAGTGGGATACTAGATAAAAGAAAATTTAGAACTCTGAGGAATGCCATTGACTGGAATATATATTTTTTCTTCTCCATAAATAATATGATTATTGTACAAATACTTTTTCAATAATTTATGTGAATATTTAATAATAGAATAAAATCATAAAAATAAGACAGTATAATATCAAGGAGTTTATCGAGTGGGATACTAGTGAAAAAATCTTTAAAGTCATAAGATGAAATACTATTAATTTTATTATAAGAAACAAAATCAATAATTGGTTTCTTATTTTAATTATTCAAGTATTCTATGAATTTATAATATTATTTAAAATGATGTTTAAATAAAATGAAAATGAATTTCCAAATTTGTCTGCATATGTATTATATTCACAAGTAATGTATAGAAATTTGTGTTTTTATGGGATAAAGGGTAAATATATATAATAATGTAGGGAATTTTAAGATTGATATTCTTAAATTCAAGTTTTTTAAATATGGCAAGAATGGTTTTGAATATAAAGTTTTGGCTGAGTTAATACTTTTATAAATTATTGAATTAGAAATTTCTTCATTTAAGAGTTGATGATAGAGTTTTTTTTACAAAGAAATACAAAATTATTTGACTCTTTATCTACTGTAGTTATAACACTAAGTTTTTGCAGTTCTTTTTGATAGGGATTAAGATACTTTCTATTAACACCTTTAAATCCGAAACTATTTGTATTTTGTTTAAATGTATTTTAAAAATAACATTTCCACTATGCGAAAAATTCTATATAGAAATTGAGTAAACATTAACTATCTTAAAAACAAGTTTATCAAAGCTGAGGGGGTAAATCAATGGCAAGGGCCCTTCATCAGTTTATAAGTTCGATTTTCACACACTTCAGATATGAATGCTCATACTAGTTTGTAAAGTGAAGAAGTTCTCATATGCAATGATAAAACAACTCCCCAGTTATTAACCACGAACTACACAGTGAAAGTGTGTAAAGACGAAAGAAGTAAAAGTGTTTATTGGCAGTAATACTTGACTTTGTCGTTCTAACTGTCGTTCTGGGTCGGGTAACGAACCCTCTGCTTGCCAGTCAAGAGAAAATTATTTTTCTCCACAGCTACAATAATCACTGAAGTTCAGAAAAATATTTTTCGGAACTTCATTTTCAATCGATTAAGAATAACTCAGCAAAATAAACTTGTTGAATCCAAATTATTTATTTTGAGAAAAAGATATCTCGCACTTTTGTGTGAAATTTAAAATGCAAATCATCCAGGTTTTCTTTTTGAAATATTGCAGATTTTTTTAAGTATTTCAATTTTATTTTATAATCTTATCTACCAATAACTGATAATTTTAGTAATTTTTAAATCTCAAACGTGAATTACTGTTCAACCACCCCTTGAATTCCGTTTCCTTAACATTTTCCTCTGAATGCAAAGATTGCTTCAATGTGAATTATGCTACGGTTTACAACGTTTGCATCATGAGTTCATTCCAATAATAAAGGAATTCATTGCTGTGAAAGAGGAAAAGGCAAAGAAAAGGTCATGTTTATGTCAACCATAGCAACAGTTTCTGTTTATTGGTCAGATAATCCATTTTCTTTTTTCTTTTCTTTTTAAATGCACAAAAAGATGGGTGTCACATTTCAATCTCTGAGTTTTAACCTTCACACGGAAGAAGAAATAGGACATTGTATTCATCATCAATGATTAAAAGATGGAGTGACAAACTTTGATTTGCTTCAAAAATTGCGTGAAAACTCCGTAAACACGCAAAGACGGGTGAAAGCCTGATAAAATGTTTTTGAAAATCTATAACTTAGTTTATTACTTTTAAAGATTTCTTTCCTGTAATAACGAAAATATTTTTGTAGCATGTAAAGAACTCATTATCTCACAGTTTAACTTTTTGCAGTAAGCTGAAATTCGTTAAACATAGCCTCATAATTCAATCGACGATTGAATGAAAATGCTAATACAGAAGCTGGTGTTCTACTTTTCATGCTTCTACACCACCAAAGCGGATGAAAATTTTGGTTTACTTGTCGATGGATTAGTAGATGCTACATATATCCGTGCTCCAGATGGGAATCTAACCAATGAACTTTTGAACTGAAGACTGGGATGCTAACTATTCAGCTACCAGAGTGGCACAAAAGGACATTGGAATAATTGATGTGCTGCAGCTGTTTCAGCATAATGGCCACCGACAGGTTCAGGTATTGAACTTCCTATCTTCTGGATGCAAGAACGAACCCTTTTTGAATCATGCTATGACAGCTTTTTCTTAAAAACTAAAGAGATTATTCATATGAATAAAAGAATTAAATAATTATCGTAGTGTTAATAAAAATATTAAGCAAATATAACATACGAAATAGCTTGTCTGCCATGAAGAATTCGATTGTAATTTTGTTAGAGATTCGTAATCGTAATCGATTTTTTTTAAGTATAATCCGCTTCCTACACAGCTAATAATTTTTTTCTTGGTGGATTTTAAAAACGTGCTCGTTTTATTTTTACGAGTCATATTGATACATAAGCAGGAATTGCATGGAAATCTTTTCAAAATGGCTGCCTTTTCTGAATTCATATGCAAATTCTGAAAGTTCGATGGCTTAGTGGTAGTGGTTTTCACTCCCAAGACACAGGTCCCAGGTTCGGTACTTGGGCTGGGTAAGGTTGACTCAGCCTTTCATCCCTTCAGCGGATCGATAAAATTGACTATGATGCATATATGGGAACTGAACACTAGGGGTTCTGCGTTAGGTTGACCAACTAACAGGACATATACTTACCTTAGGGCTCTCGGTCACAAAAATGAATATGTGCACTGCAGACCAACGGTCTCACGGGGCTGTCGTGTCATTTTTAATTGATATTAAAATTTTAAAAGGGGCTGCACTCGCCCATGATATGCTGTTATTCTGAAATCTTTTGCGTATTCCATGGCACTCGCGTACAATTTCGCATGGTTTGGGCAGTATCTTTTCGGTAGGTCAACACTACGTCGTGGACAGTGAGTTTTCCCTTACCCTAATAGACAAAAGACATTTTAATACCACCCCCTCGTGACATAGGAGGACTTTTCATTGATAGTGGTTGTTATTAAAGTACTAGAAGGGAGAAAACCTGGAAAATTCCTAATCACCCACCCCAACAACCATGCATGCAGAAAGCAGAAAAAGAAGAAAGGGAGAACATCTATCTCCCGTTTTTCAACTGTGTCTGGTATGAAACCTGGGACTTTTCCCTCTGAAAAGTAATCTCCTATTCTCCCATCTCTTTTGTTGAATTTTGATTTTTAGCAGCATTTTTTTCTACACTTCACTAATATGAAGTAACTTCTAGCTTAACCAGGCAGCATGACAAAACCCAGCTTTTTTATTTCGATTATTTTCTTCTTTTTCAGAGTTTAGTGAGATTATTTGGCAGTTCAAGTTTACATTATAGGAAACAGTAAGTTTGTTACCTGATGAAACTATAATATTTTAAATGATAAACATATTTTTTTAAAAATCAGAGAGCTTTGTGAATGGCATCTCTCAATAAAGTTATGGAAGCACTTAGTTTTAAGAAAATTCACCAGAGGCTTACTGTAACAACAAATTTAGTATGATTCGAAGCAGAATAAAAATCACATGAGTTCAGGGTTACAGAAACAATGGAAGTGCAGTCCTAGAGCATATTTATATGAGTACTCCATCTTTCAAAAAAGATAAAAATTCCCTTGTAATTTTTTTTTCTACATTGCGTTTTGTTTCACGAACCATTTTATTTCTATGCATGGGTCCAATGGGTACCATTACTTTTTGCTCACCAATCCAATTTTTTGATCAGTCAAATAATGAGGTCTTTTGAGTGGAAAGGCGTTGTTCTCGTTACTGGAATGTAGTGAGTTGGCATTCGGCAGTCATCTGCTTGCTCTGTGCTTCTAAATGACGAGGACTGCCACCCGGTGGTAACTGGTAGAGACCAACTCAGGACTGGTGCAACAATAACTTTGGAGCAGAAGATCCTGGTAGTGCTGAATAACAGAAAACAGGTTATACGTCAACGTTATTTGTACATCTGCTTGTGTTACTTGGACTTCTCATAGTTAGTAAATCGTATACCCGAATCCCAAGAAAGACATGAAAAACTTCTAAGCATATACATAGAAGGATGCGCAAGCGAAAAGCAGAAGCTCATGATCCATCTCCTATTATGCAATAGAGCTGGCATTGAACTCGTGATCTCCTATTCCAAAGACTGCACTTCTAACATTAAACCGCTGCGAATCGTAAATGCAGATTTCACTTTCCTAGGCATAGGGAAATATATAGTTGTAGTAAATGCTTATGAAAATTTTTTATTATATTTGCTAATACACACTACTCATTTTATATTTTTCCAAAGTTGA
This sequence comes from Latrodectus geometricus, assembly GCA_026290005.1. Taxonomy (NCBI): domain Eukaryota; kingdom Metazoa; phylum Arthropoda; class Arachnida; order Araneae; family Theridiidae; genus Latrodectus; species Latrodectus geometricus. The sequence goes on from JAPDSC010018739.1 coordinate 7,110, forward strand.
AAATATTAATTGAATTCAGAGTATTTACTTCATTAAATTGCTATTTCTAAAGCATGTAAGTTTCTCGCTGGAATTTGCTTGATTTCATTTAATTTTTCGTAACCGTAAAACTAAATTGATGTGAAGAAATCAATTCATAACTTCACGTACGTAATCGCTGACACTGTTACTATTTTAAACAGTAGCGATTTGTTCTTATTTCAATATATATATATATATATAATATGATTATTAATATATTAATGAAAATGTGGATGAATATGAATTACTGATTGTTATTACATATAATACATCAATATCCAAATTAATGACGTTTTGAAAGTTTTTTCAACAAAAAATCTGGAAAAAACTCGTTATGTTAGTGAATATTCTTTCCATGATAATTATTAATCTATTTATAATTATCAGTAATTACTATAGTCTTGAATCAATAATTTTAATAACAAAATATTTTAATAATTCAATGGTTTTCAAAATAAAATAACATAATAGTAGTTATAAAAAAGAACCAAATATATTTATTAAAATTTAATCTATTAATGATGCAGAATAATTATTAAAATCTTGTAACAGAGCCAAATATCTTCATAATTCTAGTCTTCAAAATTTCGATAATCTTGGAACTATTTCCGTTAGAATAATTATCAGTCACTATTTTATTACAATCTTTGAAAAAGAACTATATAATTCAAACATTTTAGTCTTTAAATAAGTTTAATGTCATAAATATTTTCACAATGAATTCATTTTTAATTTTTTTGATGAATTAATTATCAATAATGATTATGATCGAATAAAGTAAAAATGTTGATTACTAATTGCTTTGATAGAAAAAATCATTGTAGTAATAATTGTTTTCTCCAGAATATTTTTTAAAGAATTTACAACTTCTAATTATAATTTTTAAAAAATAATATAATAATAGGAAAACTGAATATTTAGTTATTTCCATTATTAAAAATTATCATAATTTATTAACAATAATTATTTGCGTATTTATAATTCTGAAAAATAATAAAAATCCTCATAATATTATCATTTTTAATAAATTTTTGAAAATAGATAATCTGTAAGTGCAATGGTATTATAACCAACAGTCTTCCCAACGGGAAAGAAAAAAATCGTAATTACTGTAATAAATATTTGCATCGTGTTTTGTTTAAAAAGGTTTTCACTGTTAGAAATTATTAAAAAATTGTACAAACATTTTATTTACATTTTATAAATTAAATAATTATCATTTAATGACAAAACTTATTTAAACACAAAACGTTTTCTGACAAAAATTGGTCAACAATTGTTTAGATGAATAATTGCAAATATATAATAGAATAATACCAATATTTACTTAAATGTATCACAGATGTATTTTGATCCTCAACCTAAATAAACATAGCGTTCATTCCTCTTAGTTTATGATGAAAGTTATGGTGATGTATTAGCACTTGAGTTTGTTCCTGAATATCATGCAATTCCTTTAACAGATGGCAGCACTATCGCTCTGTAACCATAAAATTAGAATTGGAGTATATAAATTATATTTCTTATCTAATTTGATTTTATTTACGGGAACTGAAATAAAATGCCTCGAGATTATATTTTAATTATTTACGAAATCCAAAAATTAAGAAGGATACAAACAATTAAAAATGACTCAAACACAAACGAAGAAACATACGTATTCGAAAATTATGAAGCAAAACATTAATTGCACTTCTTTAAAAAAAAACTATAATTTTTAAAAGAATTAATCTCATAGCAATTAATTTCAATAAGAAATTTTTTAAATACAGCAATAAGAGTTCATCAGAAAATGTTTATTAAAAATTCATTTTTCAATGTGTACGTTTATTAATAGATGACAGCACCAGCATTTTAAGCTTTTGAAAATTCATATATTTTAAATTTTTATGTTTTTCTTTAAAAATAATTCTATTTCATTACAACGGAGAATTAGAATAAGGTGAATTATAATTCTATTCTTATTTTTATTATGTATTTTTAATTGTAATAGTATTAATATAACAAATATTATATATTTCATTAATTTGTACAGAAAATGCGAGAAATGTTTTTTTGGGGCTAACTATAATTTCGGTGCTGGGCACATATGAAACCAAAAAGACCATGTATATAAATCAGTTTATTATATATTCAGGAGCGTTTATATATAATAATTACATAAATTACATCTTTTTTATTTAAAATATATTTCCACAAATCTCATACAAGGAAATGAAAATTGTTTTGCTGGATTTAAAACCGTTTAATTAATTTTTATTTAATTTACATTTTTCTTTTATTATTAGTTGCATTATTATCCAGAATAATATTAATTACATTAATTACATTTAATTGCATTCATTTAAGTTAATTGAAAATGAAATCACAAACAGAATTAAGAAGTTTATGCGAAATTTAAAATTGAAGCGATTTAATTGTTTTAAAAGTTCAAATTATATATATATATATATTCTTTTACTTTAGAATTAATTAATGATTTTTTTATGTACATTTATTTTGCCGTTGTGTACTGATTATGCGTCAGCCTGTGCCATTCATCGCTTGCGGTCCTCTGAGCTTCCTAAATAATCACGTGACACAAAAGAAATCTTTTAAGCACCTTTTATGGTGTAATGTAAGCCCGTTATTCAGTAGCATCTAAATTTTGTCACTCGAAGTCGAGAGCTCATCGGACATGCCGTTGAATATGGATTTTGAACCAACCATTCAGTCGGCCAATAGCAGTTGGGATTATCATTTAGCCAATGTGATCAGTGTGCTATTTAAAAGCATTCTATTTTTAAAATAAACTATAAAACACTTAAATCCAATGTCCATTACTTTACGCTGTAAATTTTTATTGCTATACACTTATGTATTTCCAATAATATTGTAAAAGTCAAAGGTTATAATGAAAGAATAGTTTAGGGAAAAAGAAATCCATTGTTTTTACTTAAACTTTAAGTAACTTCTTTCGGATTCGCTTTGAATAAGATGCTTAAAACTGTTTTAAAATCGATCTTTAAGTTTATTACGATGCTAATAAGTTGTTAGTTTCAATCAATTTTGATATTTTAGCGATAATTTCGACAATGATGCTCCCGTGAAAGATGCATCTTTAACATCAAAAATACCCGAATGGGATCAACAATACCAAAATTGTATGCAACTGGCTTAGTATAGAGACTATAAATACTTCACAAATTCGCTCGATCATAGTTGCATTTTCACCTTTATCAAAAAAAAAAGAAAAAAAAAAAAAAAAAAAAAAAGTTAAAGTGTGTCGAATTTTCTTTTAAAGAATTCCATTTTTAACACTCTTTAACTCATCAATGAAGGGACCAAACAAAGAAGAGCAAAAGAAAGGACTCCTTTCCAACGAGCATAAATCTGAAAATATTTGATCGATACTTTATGAGATATCAATCACTGCAACTTTGTACAAAAAAAAAAAAAAAACCCCGATTATTTATTTATTTTTTTTTTTAAATTTTATGGAAGGAAAGAGAAATAAAACTCTTCAGGGTATCGCATTTGTTATCATCCTCCAAAAAGTATGGAGCATTGCCAGATGCTCCTTGTTAAGGTTAATTTATTGCAACTTTCTTTTCTTTTACAGATACCAAATTATCTCAACGCATCAAATCTTTACCCAAAAATACACTATGCGTTGTATGATCATGGAATTTATCGTTACGTTATTCAATTTTTCTTATCTTTATAACAATTTTCTTATAATAATTAAATTATCAAGAAGACTTTATAAAGTACTTGAAGAAAAATAATACAATACTAGCATCACACAGCTTGTAAAGAAAATTTGTAAAATTTGGGTGTTTAATCACTTGTGCTGGAAAGACATGCCACGCACGTCGTAATGCTTTTGTCACAGAATCGTCTATAACGTGGTAAGTACGTCGTCACTATATACATATACAATGATATTCTATATAACAACGAATTATTCTGGACTGTTCCGGTACATACGTCGATAAATTCTTTGCAAGCGCAAGTGGTTAATGGGTATGGAATTTCAGTTTTAACTCAATAAAATAAACTCTGTTTTGATTTCGTTTGTTGTTCATTTTGTGGCAGTGAGGATCTGTTCGACCAGGACTGCAATTTTAAGTGAATGTCAAATCGCTAGAAATCAATTTAGCTCTTTAATTGTAGAACTGAAAGTAAGGAAAGAAGTAAATCATGTCAAAGGAATCAGTGTGTATACTTAATGTCATGAAAATCTTAACAATAGTATTAGTAAAAATAATCTGGTGGACAATCGTTTTTAAGAACCTTTAATTTGCGAGCACACGAATTTACGAAGTAGTTTCAGATCCTTAACAATATTCCCATAGAAGAAATGATAATTTTAATTCTCATTTACGAACAAAAGTTTTGAAAAATCCCTTTTTGGGAATAAATGATAATTTTAATTCTCATTTACAAACTAAAATTTTGAAAAATCCCTTTTTGGGAATAAATGATAATTTTAATTCTCATTTACAAACTAAAGTTTTGAAAAATCCCTTTTTGGGAATACCTTTTCATGTATCTTTCGTTATATTTGATTTGATTTTTTTTTAAAATTTATTTTATAATTAAGATTGATATTTTGATTAAAAAATCGTAAATACTTTAAAATTTGGATAATTAACTACTCTACTGATGTTGTAATAAGGGATTTTTTGAAGTAATTCGTTTTGAATTTCTTTCTTCTATTTCATTTCTCATTTTACAACTCGTGTATTAGAATATAATCCATGTACAAATACCGTTTCGCAAAAAGGGCTTTTAATCTCCTTCCGGTATTTTAAAAGCTTTCAAACGCTCTGAATTTAGGTGGCCTGGTTAATTAGGGCGTCTGTTCTCGGGAAGATGTGAGTTTGAATAGCAACCCGACCAAAGACCCATCGCGTTCGCTAAAGGTGACAGTGTATGAGTCGCAATGTCCTCCTTGTGAAATGATACCTTTGGGAGTCTTCTCTGTTTGGTCCCTGCTCCTAGATTACGATTTTGAAGTTTCGTCAGTCTCCAACCCTGGTGTTTCCTGGTTGAAGCTGCATATGATCCTTAACCACATCTTTAATGCAATAGAGTATGTTGGACTTGGATTTTATAAACTAAGCGGAATTGTTATTTTTTTACTTATAGATTATTAATTTCATAATAATTTATTCATATGGAATCGTTTGAATTTTTTAATTCGTTATTTACAAAGCAAATTAAAAAGAAAATAACGATTTTAATTCAAGTAATTTTTGCTCTTATTTGCAAGATTTATAATTCCTTTCAATTTTTCGTTCCTTCAATCCTTTTTCGTTCCCATGAAAGTAAAAGGTTTTAAATTTTGCAGAACTTGAAAAATGTCTTGGTGGATCTTTAATGATTATAGGTTGTGGAATATTAAGAAATAAATATTTATTAGCAAAATGCGGAGACTTAGGAAAATATTTCATCAGTTGTTAGCATTTCGTCCTTACAATTCTTCAGTTTTTTTTTTATTGTTAAGCGAAAAATTATTGGACTGAATAGATTTGATACAGCTTGACCCCCTTTTCTGATTTTAAGGAAAAATTAACGTTCTGAAGTGAAGATTCCCGAGTTCGATCTCAGTTACAGATGAACGACTGGATTTTTTGAATTCACTTAGTGAAGTAGGGAAACATCTTATTTGACTAAAACCAGTTTTCATGACATTTTAATATACCCCGGGACTTTACGTTGACTGTGCACCTATTTACTTGTTACAAGTGAAAAATCTATTGGAGAGGGCGCCGGAAAACTTCCAAGCACCCCCTCCAACAGAGATGGAGAAGCCCATTTCCTGTTTTTCTACAGTGGCTTATATCGAACTCGGGTCCCTTCTTCTAGACCGCAGTGGGGAGTTGTGCGTCTCCCACTGTATGCACATCTATCGTGGTGTGCACGTCGGAGTTTTTTTGATTTCACTCCCTTGAACACGCGAATACGGAACAATATCTTATGAAAAATAGTCCTTGAAGGCAAAGTGAATATTAGAATGTAGTAAACAGCTTTAGTTCGTTATGATGTCCACTGCTTAATGTCAAAGATCAGAGATAAGTAATTTTTTGGATGTGATGGCTAATTAAAAATGTAGTATAAAATAAAATAAAAATAACTTATAAAAACGACAGAGATTGCAATGTTGTTTCAAGTCACTTACCCGAACTGTCCGAACCAGAGAATGAAGAGCGAAATTCGGAATAAAAAACAAGAAATCGGTGAAGTTATTCTTGAATGTTTATAAACGCTCTTACTGAATATTCAGATTTAAATTCCATACTTAATTATTTCTGAGCAACAAAAACCACATACAATAAATTTGCTTGCTTATATTTTTTGTTTTAATTTTTCGTTACACACTGATCATAGTTAAGAAATTAATTATGCTATAAACACAACACAATTTTAGAAAACTCAATATTTCAATTGACATATTTTACTAAATAGTCGAAAGCTGTTAAAAGGCTTTATATATATATATATATATATATATATATAAAACTGGGTATTTTTATTCCTGGAAAAGTGCGAAACGTTGAAACCCAGAAAATTCTCGAGAACCCACAGTGATAGACGTAGAAAGGTTATACCCATCTCTCGCATTCAATAATTAAT
>JAPDSC010018740.1:0-31749 GCA_026290005.1 Latrodectus geometricus
TAATGTTGATGGTAAAAAATATATTCAAATTGGGAAAGGAAATTGTCTGCAATTAAAAACTGTTCATAAGTAATAAAGGTGAGCTGACGGAAAAATTAACTGATATTAAAACTATGAAAAATCTGTTCAAAAATATACAAATAAAGTGATATTTACAAAAGAAAATTTATTCAAGCGAGGAAGAATCTTTGATTAATTTATGTATTTTTATCGTTTTATTTAAGTAACTTTCTTGCCCAAAAAATAAAGAGCCCAATCTATTTTTTCGTAAAATGTTGAAAGCTAAAATTAAAAAATATTTTTAAACAGGAAAATGGAATTTTTAACAAGATGATAAATAGGTCTTTGGCCTAGTTGTACGAACCTTTCTATAGGACATAAGATTATGGGTTTGATCCCATCTACTGTTGAGGAATGGGAGATGGGTTTTGCACTTCTACCTTAAGCATGTACATTAGTCAGGGTGAGTGCTTGGGAGTTTTCCGGGTTTCCTCCTTTGCATCATGTGAATGTGGCCCATTATCTATGACAAGTTCTCTTGGAAATCAATACACGGGGTGGATATTAAAATGCCTTACAATGGACTTTGGGTGTTAATCTATCCTTTGCGCTTTTCAAAAGCTAATAAGTAAGACGTTTAAAATAAATAAAATAAAATTAATCAACAAAGAACTCCACTGAAATTTAAAAAACATTTAATAAACTTCATATTATTTTATCACATTATAAGTAATATAAATTTATTTTATAAATTGATCTCAAAGCCTTCTATATCTTCATGGATTATTAAGCATCAAAAAGTGTTTCATACAATTCACAGTAAAGTTTAATTTCAACATTTGTTGATATTAATCAATATTTCAATCTTTTTTATCTTAGAAAAATTTATAATTTATGAATTTTTCGTATTAGCAGTTTATTTACATCCACATGAGTTTAGTTAGTGGTGTTTTATATGAATACACTTTAAAATATTTTTAAGTGAGTGATAATGTGTAAATGATACTTCCAACAAAATGAATTCAAAAGAAAATTTAAATGATTGGTATAGAACCATTAATTCTGTTCTACAAAAAAATTATTTTTTGGTGACATTTTTGTGTTCAATAACAGTTTTATATTAAATTTTTGAGTTTTAAATATTGAATTTGATAATCATCATGTTTAGCTAGCTGACTTTATATTATAATATTTTTATGATTTTGATATTTTTTTTCAGAACCTGTAAAATAATTTCATCTTTTTCAATTTAAAACTTTCCATCTTGTGAGAAGTTATTTGTATAAGTGTGCATTTTAAAAGTCCAAAACTATCCACGAAGATATATCAAAAGATTTGACAAGTATGATAACAAAGGCTGTAGCTTTGATATCGGTATTTTTATTCTATATTTCAAGAAATTTATGGTAAATCACATGTGCTGTTGCTTTATTTTGTCTTTAGAAAGTATATTTTATTAGTCCTATGGGTAGAATTATGCATTTCAGATTTCATGATAAATCATCTTAAAATACAGTTTCTTAACATACATCGAAATATCTTTTAAGATTTCTTTCTCATGTCAAAGAATAATAAATTTGTTTATTTTTTGTATTTCAATCATTTAAATTTTATGCACATTTAATGTACAAAAATACATCTGATAGCAGCATTTTTTCATATTTCTGTGAATGTTTTCCATGAAATATTTGGCGAATTATGCACTCGCCAATATATCATTGGCGACATTTTCTAATGTGTATGCACTCTCTGATGTGACGTTTCAATATGCGATGACCAACGTATCTTTTGTTGCCCTTTTAAAAATTCAATCAGTGCTAATCATTTTAATTGAAGTTGACGCGGAACATCTCAACAATCTTATCATCAGAATACATTGCATCTCCGCAAAGTATGATTGTGCACTGAAATAGATTAACATATGTTGTTGAATTTCCATCATGATATTAAATTAAAAAATTTTAAATTATGAAGAAAATTTAAAAATGCTCATGGAAGAAAAAATTGGCACTTAAATAGTTTTGTTTGTTAAGTAAAATGAATTTTACGATTCTTCTCTATATTATGACATATAAAATAAATATTGTTCTAAACTTTGTCATAAAAATAAGTAATGTAAGTATATATATATTTTTTTTATTTTATTTATTTTAATATTAGATTTATTAACGACATTTATTAGGTAGAATTCTTATAGGTAATCTATTTGATTGATACTGACAATGATAATTTTTAATAATAAATTGTTGTTACTGTTCAAATACTATTCAAATATTAAATATTTAAATTGGTAATTGATATCTTTTACATCAAACATCTCTACATTTTTCAGAATGATCCGAAGCTTTATTTAAAAGATATTTTATATAGGAGGGCTTCATTAAAAAAGATATTAATTTTAATAAAACATTTTGTGAAAAAAGGAGTAATATACTAAAAATGGGCCGCTGTATCCTAGTTGGTTAAGGCATCAGTCTCTCAATCGTAAGGTTGTGGGTTTGATTCACCCCCGACTAAATGTTCACTAATGGCGACTGAATCATGTAAAATATGTCGTGGTCACAATGTCCTTCATGTTTCCATTCCAAATTAATAACTCTGGGGTTGGTAGAAGCCAGGCTTTAGGCATTCCTTGATTAAATTCGGAGACAAAGATGGTGCTACCATCTATGAGCCAAGTCGTACTTCCACCCTTGGAAGGGGGTGCTATGTTCAAAAACGAAAGATGCTCTTTTTGACTTCATTCTCCCACATTTAAAAAGTGTCATAAGTAACACATATTAAAAATATATGAATACTTCAATAAAAAAGTAATTTGAATTTTATTGTCAGTATTCATTTTCGTTTCTAATTTTATAGATTTACCACATATTGGTTGGTTGGTACTGATGACACTTCCCAATGCCAAATCCGCCCATAAAGAGACTAGGCGAATGTCAGAGAGGGAGCGTCTTCCGTTTTTGAATAGAGAACCGTCCTACGAAGATGGAAGTACGACTTTTGGCTCATAGATGGCAGCACCATCTAAATCTTCCAATTTAGAGATTGAAACCAGTGAAGACCCATAGCCTGGCTCCAACCACCCCCAGAGGTATTAATTTGTAATGGGAACATGGAGGACATTGCAACCCGATAGATATTACATGCCCCAGTCGCCATTAGTAATCTCGACGGATCTTCGGTTAAGCCGGGATTCAAACTCACCACCTTTTGGTAATGAGAACGACGCCCTAAGCAACCAGGCCAACGCGGCCTTTTTACCACATATTAATTGTGTTGCTAGAATGTATAAATATAAAGTATGCTCATATATATATTTTGCAATGTAACACATATAAACAAATATGTAATTTAATTCAAAATTATTAGTTTTTGATTAAATGGTTTTTTTTCAGGACTCACCTTCGGTAAAAATTTTCCTTCCAAGATATAATTTTGACAACAATCCGGAATTTGCCATGGATATAGAGATCGAAGACACAATTGGTGGAATAGATCTTTCCAACAACAGCTTAGAAACTTTGGAAGATGCTCGACTACCACCTGGTCTGAGGCACCTTCGACTGCACAACAACCTTCTGCAAGATTTGCCACCGTCCTTGCTGACTGACTTCCCTGGATTAAGGAGGGTGACCTTGTCCGGTAATCCTTGGAGGTGTGACTGTGACGCTGTTGACTTCAGAAAGTGGATCCTTTCCAAAATGGACATCGTAAGCGAACCTATTTTTAGTATATATCTGTTGCCACGGTATTCTTACTGATTTATGCTTTAATTAAAAATATGAAGTGTGTGATCTTTAAAACCCATTCCCGTTAATCTGCGCTTTAGGTCCCCTACTCTGCCAACTTGGCGATAAATGCAACAAGTGTGGTAAACCAGACGTTTTTATACCTAATGAGCTCTTTATGGCAATCTCCGAAGGTAATAATTTGCGCTTTTTTGCGCATGCTCATTAATTGGTCTTTTATTTTAGCATTTTCATTGGTTGCTAATTTCTTTAAAACCGTTAAAAATCGTAGTGCATTATCGCCATGGCAACAGCGTTTTTGAAAACCCGCCAAGTACGGGACCCACAGCACACTTTTGCCAAGTTGGCAGAGTAGGGGACCTAAAGCGCATTTTCACCCCCATTCTTATTCTTTATTTGCCCAATAGCATTTTCCAAAACCTTTATCATATATGACAATGTTATGTATGAAAAATTCAGTCACTAGCATCAAATTATTTTTCTGAATTGATAAATTTTCACTTTTTATCAGATCAGTGACGTCAACAGAACTCGTTGTGGTGAAGTCAGTGAATCCGAATCGTCTGAGTTGGAGGATAAAGTGATCTGGACGTTGGACGATCGAGATCTCTGTCCTACATCCATAGGACTCATTTTCTCGGTTGGGTTTGGTTTAATTGGTGAGATTCCTTATAATAAATTTAAAATCATCAATATCTACTTATTAATTAAAACTAACTATTCTTGAATTTTTATGTTTGTTAAATTAGATGCCGGGAAAATTTTTCAAAATTATTTCTTAAATGTTTAAAGAGAGAATTGTTTCTGTATTCTTTATTATCTATTAATTTGTCATCAGTATTATGTTCTATTTATTTGTTTATAATAAATTCTCCTAGAAGAGATTGGCTTTGACATCATCAAATCTCTTGCATTCCAATATTTCTTAAATTTAAAAGTTAAAATATTACGTTGGGGAAAAAGTTATCCATTATTTTTTCAATAGACGTTTGTAGTGATCGCTATCTCGTGAGGTATCTATCAAACAATTTCAAATTTATGCTCATTGGAAAGGTGACATTTGACACTAAAATATTCTCTTGCGGTTTTTTGTTTGATTCATTCAGTTACGAGTACAAGATTTTAAAAATGGAAGACAACAAACAGAAAATTCGATACATTTTAGTTTTTCTTTTATAATGGCAAAAATGCTAACCGGGTGGCTGAAATTGTGAAAGGTGTTTATCGTCCTATATATGACTGTAACAACCAGTTACGCACACTTTTGGTTTCGTCGATTCCGTTTGGGTATTTGGATGCTAAAGATGCACCTCGCATGGATACAACATCGTCGAGAATGTCTATAAAATATCAAAAATGATCAAAGTTAACCGCATGTCAGCAGTCGTAACGCGCAAGACGTAAAAATCTACATGAAAGCTGTTTTAAACCTTTTTACAAAGTGAATCCAAAAGAAGTTACATAAAGTTCACGTAAAAATAATGGATTTCTTTTTCCCCATCCTAATGTAAGTCCAGAGCAGAGTCAAGATGAGTACCATTAAAATTTTTTGGTCCTCATAAAGATTATAAGAAAGAATCAAAAACCAAAAAGCAATATTTCTAATACAACTTTTTGGCTATTCTCTAAATTAAATTAAGAAGCAAAAAAATATTGCTTATGGCTGCTTTTTTTTTTTTTTAAACTGGGTTTTTTCATGTATAGAACTTTGAAAATAGCTGTATATAAATGAGCAAGCAAAAGCACTTTCACTTCTGAATTCTATTTTTCAAATTTGATAAAATATGTGATACATTTTATCTTTACAAAAGAACGAAAAATAATCTGCTGTATTGTTTTTCCCACGAGGAACACATATTACTTCGCATTTGAATACATATAAATGTTCACATAATTGAATTATATGTAAACAAAAATATATATATAAGTAGTTGTAGAAAATGATAATTTGTAAATAGAAATGAGCTTTAGAGGTACGACTCGTCACCATCTTTTTGTGTTTTTACATCATACGGAGAAATTTTATAGGGGATGTAAACATTATATGATGCTGTATTAAAAATAGTCGTATTAAAAAAAATAGCTGTATTAAAACATTTCTTCTAACCGCCATTAAATTAAAATTTGTTTGTAAATAAATTAATTATGTAATGATACATTAGTACCTCAGTAAATGAGTGATTTTGTGTTTCTAGTAATTGTTTTTTCCAATAATAAATGATAACTTATTTGCAATAGTTATGCTAGTTACTTTATTTTTTATTATTAACCCTAAAGTGGTTTGTTCTTTCGTTACTGTTGAGATCATGGGTACGTCACTTTATTATACTTATAATTGGTCTGTGAGTTTAACAAATAATCGTTTTCACCAATAATGTTGAATATACAGTTTTGTCCACCCATCAAAAACAAGTCAATTTGTCTGTGGGATGAGCTCTTCAGTGAGCAGTTACAAAGAAAATGTTGGCCAATATCTTAGTGGGATGGGTTATTTTATATATTATTGGAGATTGGGTGATACCGCTATTAAAAAATAAATACTATTAATCATTAAGTGAAGATAAATTTATTTAATATAGCATGTAAAGCACATTAAATATTAATGTTTGATTGTTTATGCAAGCAATATAAATAAATCATAACATCCACTTTATGGTTAGTTTAAATCGGCAAGCATGATTTAAATGTTTTTATGTTATTTTTTTTCTTTTTTACTGGAATATAAATTAAATAAATATTTTTTCTTGCTAAAACTTTCTTGGGAATCGTTCAAACGTCGGTAGATTTTCGGTTTTAGCTATTGTAAAAACATAATTTTTCAAACTTGGAAGCTATAATTAAGTTATAATTTCACTCAGTAAATCTTTGTTAATGTTATTTTAATCTTGATTTGTGTATGTACAAGTGTATTGTATGTATTTATCTTCAGGAAGTAGCATTTTATGATCATTTGTTATTTTTTTCAGTCTTCTTCTTGATGATCACAGTGACTAAGATATTTTATACCCGATACGAACTGCAGATCAAGGTATGGCTATATGCTCACGGGGTCACGTGGGTAAAAGAGAAAGACATTGATCGGGACAAGCAGTTCGACGCATTTATGTCTTTTAGCCACAAAGATCAAGATTTCGTCATTAATGAGATAATTTCGGGCAAGTCCTTTCTCAACTCCTTATTTCTAATATTTGCGTAGCTGCCAATCATGCCAATTTCTGAACTTTTTTGGCGACAAAGGAATCTTGTTGAGATGACGTAATTGTGACGTAATAAGTTCTTTCCTGAAAACGTTTAGGCATCTAAATAATAAATCTAAACCTGATAAATAGCAAACGTATATATATATTTTTTTGAAACATCAGGGTTTTGAAAAAAAAAAGGAATAAGAACATTAATTTCGTAAATGTGAATTCCAATAAGGAAAATAAAAGAACAATAATTTCGAAAATGTAAATACAAATTTTAAGAAAAATAGAAACATGAATTCTAATGTAAACATTGAAGCATTCGTAAAAAATAATTATAAACTCTAAAATATAATTTAAATTTCATTTTAAAATTTTAGAAAAGAAAATATTGAGATAAAAATGAGAGATAAAAAAAGAGCAGCATTGTTTTTTCAAATGTAAATACAAATTATAAAATACTCATTAAATTAACAATTAGTTTAAAAAAGTTGCTTCATTTTAATACTTTAAACAGTAACTTTAAATAATTAACACAAAATAAATAAAGTATACGCAGAATAAATTATACATATAATTAACACAGAATAAATAATAAAAATAAACAACATGACTTTAAATTTAAGTATCCAAAAAGTGAAAAAAATCTGTAGAATCTAAAACATTTCAGATGTTCTCTCCTTGCAAAATTTTTTAATAAATCCCCAAATGTTTTAAGTTTTCTTTCGATGACGTTAATAATAAAAGAGGGTTACCAAAATAGAATTTTCTACACAATTCTTATTATTCTTGATCTCTAAGACGTAATAAAAACCCAGGTTTCCATATAAAGAAGGATATCTGCCAAAAAATTCACCAAATTCCGAAATTGGCGTGATGGAATAAAAGGCAACTATATCATTTTTGCATCTAGATAGCGATTGTTTTGAATGATCGAGAATTTTTTCCCAATCATAAATTAATTTAAGCCAAGCTGACTGCCGAATGATTAACAATCTAGTCCTCTAATCAACATTTGGTATTTTCCAATATTATCTTTGGGGTATATATTAGGTTGCGGAAAAAGTAATCCATTATTTTTTCGGTAGACGTCTGTAGTGATCGATATCTCGTGAGGTATCTATCAAACAATTTCAGATTTATGCTCGTTGGAAAGGTGACATTTGACACTAAAATATCCTATTGCGGTTTTTTGTTTGATTCATTCAGTTACGAGTACAAGGTTTTAAAAATAGAAGACAACAAACAGAAAATTCGATACATTTTCGTTTTTCTCTTGTAACGGCGAAACAGATAGCCGGGTGGCTAAAATTGTGAAAGATGTTTATCGTCCTATATAAGACTGTAACAACCAGTTAGGCACAATTTTTGTTTCGTCGATTCCGTTCGGGTATTTTTGATGTTAGAGATGCACCTCGCATGTGGATACAGCATTGTCGAAAATGTCTATAAAATATCAAAAATGATCGAAGTTAATCGCATGTCAGCAGTCGTAACGCTCAAGACCTAAAAATCTACATGAAAGCTGTTTTAAACCTTTTTACAAAGTCAATCCAAAAGAAGTAACATAATGTTCACGTAAAAATAATGGATTTCTTTTTCCCCAAACTAATATTTGTAGTGCTTTAGAGCTTACTTAAAATTGCAGATCAGGTCTATAATTACCCATCGTGAGAAGTATTACGCTTAAGCGAAAAATTATATTAAAAGTCATTTAACATAATAAGAGTTCAAAAAATGTACAATAATGCAGATAATAACAATAAAAGCTTAGAATTAAAAAAGATGCAACATCTAATTAGGGCAAAGCAATGAAAGAGGCAGTTTCAAAGCACGCAGTAAATTTTAAATGAATTAAATGTTATGTGCTTGGAACCACACTTTGGGATAAATGAATAAATAAAAACAAATTGTTGTAATGATCTAAATTTAGATAATAATAGTGAATATTGTATATGAAAAAAGAAAATTTCAGTTGAATAAATAATGGAAATGTAGACTAATATTTGACTACTAATAAATAATAGTTTTTACTGTTGAAATATTAAATTTTTATATTGAAATATATTTTTATTAGATTTTCAGAGATAGATTTTTTCAATATCAAAGTTTAACTTTCAAAGTTAAATTTACATATTTCATACAATTTTTAATTTTTTTTTTTTACTACGAATAGCCATATCAATAAAAAATAATTTTGTTTAAAAAGAAACATAAATTCAAATAAATTGAAATTAATTTACATTATAGAAAAAATTAATTTTTATTCTTCAAAACTTATATTTTATTCAAACTTTTAATTTTAAAAAAATTAATTCTTAAGCTTATTTATTCAAACCTTAATTTTTATTGATGATTATATTCAATACAAAAGACATAGAAAGTATTTAAAGTATATATACTCACCTGTTTTCATATGATTATATTTGTGCGTTTTTTTTTTTTTTTTTTTTGTGTGTGTGTGTGTGTGTGTGGTATATGAAAATTGCAATCCAATTGGAGCATAACTGACTAAATTATTAATAAAAGATTTATACTGTTTAATCCGCTACTTAATTTTTAAGATTTTTCGTATATATTTCATCATATTACATGAATATAGCGTCAACCAATCACATTACATATGCATAGTTACCCCATTACAAACCAGATTTTTATATCCCGTGCTTTCAAGATCCTAGTATAGTACTAATCTTTATGACTTTTTATCACTATTTACTTATCTTTCATTTAAAATACCAACGTTATTTTCGTAAAGTTTGCTTTCTACTTTACCTTACTTGGATATCCTGAATATAGTAGCTCCGTGCCTTGATTTCGCCTTGAAAAGTAATTCCTAGTTATTTCGTAAAGTTTTGAGATATTTTCTACTGAGACTTTTTTTATGTGATCTCTATTCAAAAATGCCTTTTAGTTGTGTTGCAAAAACTATTTGATAGCTGTACTCGTGAATTTTTGTGCGATTTTTCATATATGTGACACTTTTCCCTTCATAAAAACAGATTTGATGTATATATACTAAAAAAACATGAAGTAATATAATAGCCCATGAATTACATGAACTATCTAACTAAAGGAAATACTGATCTGTATTTGTATTGAGTGTTGCTGATTTACCTTTTCGAAATTAAATCTTATAATTTTGTAAGAAAATTAATATAGCATATGTTGCCAATAATAGAAAAAATCAATTGTAGTATTTCTTGAGTATTTTGGTTTAACAATGAATGATAGCTATGATATTCTCTATTTCAGCTATCGAGAGCAAGAAACCAAACGTCCGACTTTGCCTGCACTACAAGCACTTCATGCCCGGTGAATACATACACGACAACATCATGAGTGCTGTCAGAAACTCGAAGAGGACTGTTCTCGTTTTATCCAGGTTGAAAATTCATTCTTTTTATGTTATTTCCAGTGGCGAAAATTTTATTTGAGTACTTATTTTTGTGATATTCTCATTATACGACTGTTTTCTTTAAATACGCATTTTTTGCCCTATGAGAAACTCTAAATGGACTGTAATTATTTTTATGCTTTCAATTTTATTTCCAGTGACAAAAATTCTTTTTTGTTTGAATACTCATTTTTGAGATATTATCTATATTTACTGTTTCTTTGAATATATATTTTTGATGAATATTACTATTTTGAATACATTTTTTTGATACATATATTGCCGCCCAACCTGTCTAGTGGTTAGCGTACCTGACTACAGATGGGTGGGACCTGGGTTTCAATCCTGGCTCGGGCATGGATGTACTTTCTCTCTCTCTCTCTCTTTCTTGTCTTTGTCCTTTCTTTGTGTGTGAATGGTTGCCTACCCTATAAACGGGTACCCATGCCACTGAGGAAGTCGGACTCCACACCAAATATGGTTCAGTTGGAAAGGTGGAGCAGCGCACCCCATAATGCCAGTCTGGCTGGCACACAAAAAACAATACATATATTACTATTTGAAATACACATTATTTTCTTGGTATACACATTTTTTGTGCTGTGAGAAATTCTAAGTGTAATTATTTTTATGCTTTTTATTTTATTTCCAGTGACAAATATTCCTTTCCTCCCCCCCCCCTCTATTTTCTTTCTCTTATACATTTTTGAGGTATTACTTATGACTGTTTTCTTTGAATGCATATTTTTGATGAATATTACTATTTTGAATACACATTTTTAATACATATATTACTATTTTAAACACACATTTTTTTTTCTTGTTATGCACATTTTTATTATGTGAAAACTCTAATTGGACGGTAATTATTTTTAAGCTTTTTATTTTATTTCCAGTGACGAAAATTCTGTTTTGTTTTTTCTATCTATTCTCTTTCTAAAATTCTCTTTTTACATTTTTGAGATATTATTCATATTTACTGTTTTTTTTTTTTTTTTTTTTTTTTTTTTTTTTTAAATACAAATTTTTGATAAATATTACTATTTTAAATACACATTTTTTTTCTTGGAATACACTTTTTTTGTATCCAGGTTGAAGTTCATTCTTTTTATGGTTTTTATTTTATTTCAAGAATATTCTTTTTGTTTTATTTATTCTAATATTCTTTTATTTCAAGATTATTCGAAAATTCTGTTTTTTTTTTCAATACACAATTTTCTGATATTATCTATATTTATTGTTTTATTTGGGTACACACTTTTTGTGATGTTACCTATATTAACTATATTGTGAATTTTTTCTAGCAAATATTTAGGAATTTTATTTTATTATGATAATATAATGTAAAATGTTCACTTATTTTAATCGCAAACAGAAATTATTTGATAATATTTTTTAATATTCTTACTAACCATAACAGTGTTTTCATTTAGTTTTCTTAAAAATAGAAATATTTTTTCCACAATTTTCTGGAGATGCTGAAGTAAGTGTAAATATATATATATGTAAAATATATATTCAATATGTGCAACATTCCCGTTGTAAAAATTAACACTTTATTAGAGTGTATTCACTGTATAATTTATAAAATGATTTAATATATACCCTACTCTTTTAATTGATATTAAAATCTTGAGTAAATTATCATTTATTTTGATAAAAACATGTAAAAAAGTATTAAAAAATTCCTAAATGAAAAATGTAAGATTTAAAAATGAATGTGCTTAATTAAATATGCATTCTTTTGCTAAATTTCGAAAATAAAATAAAGCATTATATTTAGGAAGTGAACATACCAAATTTTAAAATAATTTCTTGGGTATTTTATTCTTTTATGTTTTTTTTTATACTGTTATATTCGTTTTGAATCGTATGTTAAAAAATCTAACCTTTCACAACCATTTGGATGTACTTTTACATCAAATTCAATTGTGTGCATTTAGATGTAAATAATTTTATTGCTGTCTTCGTAAATATTTCGATTAATAATATTGTATACTCATAATATACACAAGAAGTATCAATAAATATTAGCTATTCATAGTAAATATTTTATAGAGATGAAAACAATCTTCAATCTTTCGTAGTAAGAATTTTATAATTTTTTGGATTTTTCAATAAATGTTAGGATGGCTAGGTCTTACTTGAATTATTGTAGATGCACAACTTTAGTGATAAACTCCTCAGAAAATCTTATTCTGCTTTATTCAATTCATTATTGAATTTATTTTGATTATGGTGCCTTCTTATTTATTATAAGAGCTGAATGGCATAAAAAATGATAGATCCTTCATTCACGTCTTTAGACCATCAGAGTTTTTGTAAATCTTGATTTTTTTTAAACGCTTAAAAGGTCAGATTTTCAACGATGCCAAATTTTGGAGAACATCTCAATGGAACAAAAGTAACCAAAAAACATGCAGGTGTTGGGTGAATCGTGACTTTGAAAAGACAAACCACTGAAGAAACCACGTCCCAGATCATATTAAAACTAGTATATAATCGATTTTTATGGTTTTTGAAAAATAACATGGATGATATGTTCTTGAATGCGTTTGCTAAATGGATAAACTTTTTACTGTGGAAAACAATATCAAACAATTAATAATGTTATAGCATTTGAACCAACATTAATTAGTATTGGTTTTAAAACTGCTTGAGACATTATTTTATAATATCATCCGCTGGAAGCGATTTTGGAATTCTTATTTGTATAGTTCTATCTAATTTTCAATCCTTAACTCAGAAATATTTTGTTTGAGTTCTTTCCTTTGACATCAATACCCTCCAACCTTTCTGAGTCAAACTTTACCTTTCTTCTATTAATGGTACAGGACAAAAATTGTATGTTAAGAATAAGTGGTTATATTTTTTATGAATTGTTAGAATTTTTTTTTTTTTGTATACATATATGACTTCCCATACGATAGTCAGAAAACATAACCTATAGTCTAATATACTTTACAGAAAATTCGATCAATTGAATATATTATTAAATGATTGATTGAAATAATTACAAATTAATTATAATTTATTTCATATTGTGAGGAATAGATACCTGATAATATGCTCAATTTGTGAAGAAAAAAAATAACTAAATAAAATTGCAATACTCCTTATCTGACGTGTAGTAAAAATTAATATAATTTTATATACACGACAATAATAGTTACACTTATAAAACACTTCTTTTTTCGCAGTATCAACAAGAAGAAACGTTTTTCACCAACATCAGTTATGTCGATAAATTTTTGCATATATTCACTTAATAACAATAATCTCTTTGGATTTATTAGTGCTTATGATTTTTTTGCTTGCAATATTAGAATCTCATATTTTCTGTAATTGATGGGCAATATAAAATATTTTTATGCATATAAAAATAACTACACTTGGACTTACAAAACATTGATATAAAGCTTTTTTCAGCAATACCAGTTATAACAAAATGCTTCTATTCATTTGACAACAATGTTTTTTTTCAATTTATTAATGCACGCAGATTTTACTTGTTTTTGATAGTAAATCCATGGTATTCCTATTCAATGAAGTGAAATTGTTTGTTACAATAATCAACAGAAATGTGAAGAATTTAGTATTATCAGCAGAATTTACATCAAAATTATTGAATAAAAATAATAGTTATCGTGTTATTTTCCAAACTGTTACTTGTTTTCAAACGAGTTTGGTGTTAATGTTCTTTGCAGGGATCTTTTGTTACTCGAAACTATTGTTGACTATTTTTTCGTTTTCCAGAAATTTCCTCGAGAGCGAATGGTGCCTGATGGAGTTCAGAGCAGCTCATGTCCAGGCACTCAAAGACAGAGTCCACCGAATCATCGTCATCAAAGTTGGAGATCTTCCCAAAGAAATTGATCCATCCATCCAACTGTACCTTGACAGCACTACCTACCTCACCTGGGGCGACAAGTACTTTTGGAATAATCTGTTATACGTCCTTCCTACTTCTGGTGGCAAGAGAGATCTAACGAGGTCGCCCACCCTGGATTCAGTCCTTTCCGAAAGCAAAATTTCCAAATACACCATAAATCCAGTTATTTAAACTAAATTACAAATGCTTGTAAGCCCAGTTGTCTTACTGAAAGTCTAACAAAGAACTTGTCAGTTGAATATATTGCTCGAACCTTCCTTTACTGCTGTAATTTTCACTCAAAAAGTATACATATATGTTGCTTTTATAAAATTGTTGTATTTCTGCAACATTTAATATCCATTCAATGGACTATCTTTTTTATCTGTGTATCCACCAAAATGTTGCTGATTCTTTTATATTTACTACCATATTTTAGAACATCAGAATGATAATTGTGATAGGTTTTCATAGACAACATATTGTAATTTATATGTAAGACAGAAAAATTGTGTAAAAAATTGATAAAAAATACCTCATTTTAAACTTAGCTGATTTTAAAACATAAAAATATTGGAGTCACTATATATTTTTTTAATTATATTACTTGTGTTTTTCAACACAAATTTGACATACACGGCATATAAGTTATTCGATTGTATGATGTAATTTTTTGCTCATATTGAATCTTAAAATTCAAAATACTTACTTATTTATTTCTTTATATAGAATCTGTCTTGTTTTATTATTTAAAAATGGTATTTATATAATTCAAATCCATCTTTTAAAAATTGATATAAGCTTTTATGAATATTATTATATAAAAGGTATACTTATTTGGAAAAATCTAATTATCATGTATACATTGTGCCTGTACTGCAGCTATTGAAAGATTATATTTGCAATATGAATATTGGATGGTTTTACGTATATTATAATTTCTGAGCTATATTCACATATAATCGTGCATGAAATTTTCATTAATCTGTATTTGCTTTCGAAATCTGAATAATAATGCTTGATTGAAATTACAAAGCGAATTCACTTACATTCCATATGCAAAGTGATTGGACTTAGATTCCAATTACAAATAATTGTATTTACATTCCAATTGCTTAAGAATATGAAGAATGAAATATTGCAACATTTTGGTTAAACTGCGATTATTTTACTCTGTATCTCATATGGCATTTATTTTTCAAATATATTACATATTTTGACTTGGTTAATTTACGAATCAATATTTTAAAACTGAATGAAATTGTTCAAATTGGTGCTTCATATTTCTAGTATATATATATGTATTCTAGTCTTTCGAGTTAGACACATTTTATAACTTTGTCGGAAACAAAATGGGGTACATTTGTACCAAATAAAAGTTACTATAAAATATGAGTAAAATAATTCTTAAAAAATAAATTGCTCAGTTTATCTTTATATTTTATGCTACATTGTAAAAAAAAACTGTTATATTCCATAAATTCTTTACATTTGTACAAACCATAATTTTCATGAATACTAGTTTTATTACTACTTTTTATCATCTGAAACTGTAATAAAATGTTCAGAAAATTTTGTGAGATTTTTACTTTGTGATGGTTTATAATATAATAAAAATGTTTTTTTTTTTTTGGAAAATTTAAAAAAATACGATTCTTGAGTTTTTTTTTTAAGATACTTATATCTGAATGAGACTAAAAAAGACATAGCACGTCTTTGATTTTTTGAAAGAACAATTAATAAAATTATTTTCAATAGTAAATGAAATAAAAATAAATAAATTTGTAATTTACGTTTTCATATTTCTACAATATCCTGATTGCCTTAAAATTATTGCATAAAAAAACTTCTAATGTGTACTAATATTTTAAATTCTTTAAAATAGTACAGATGTCGCTTGTGTGATTGGCAATGACTGTTGCCAATTCCGTGTTATCAAATTAAAGAGGTTTTTAATGTGACGATATAACCGCCCATGATTTGAGACTGCGCTACAATTATTATAACTTACAAATCCTATTTCGGTGCATGCATATCGCGCAAATTTTATATTAACTATTCTTTAGGATTATGTTTTAATAGCTGGGACATAGAATGGAAAAAGATCCGGAATTCTGAAAAAAATTTTTAAAAAAAACTCAAATTAATTTATAGAAACACGTGATGATATGTTAACGCGTTCAAAAGTTTCCAAATGAATTTACTTCTATTGCAAAATTTACATACTCTCTTATAAAAAAAATTGGTACTTTAAATATTCTAGTTTTCTTAATTAGTTGTCTTATTAATTGTTACTTTAATTTCATACGGAGTCTAATATTATTATCAAAATATCATGTTTTCAAAATGAAACGGATTTTATAAGCAGGTCGTTGGAAGTACAATTATTATATTTTAAATGTTGTATATGTTCATTTCATAAAAAATACAGCACTTTTATTGGATTTATACTAAAGTTGTATAAAATTAGAAAATTAACTTTCTGCAAACTGAAACAGTGCCGATTTATATATATATAACAACTTTTTTTTTCTTCAGAATTTTTATTTATTCATTTCTGCAGAGAAAAAAAAAACAAAATAAATTTAACACATTTTGCTTTATAAATGTTTTTTTTTTTTTTTAATTAAACAAATTTTGATTATTTTTGTAATTACTCAATCAGAAATCTATTAAAATAAGATTCATATTTCTTAAAATATGTTATGAATTCGACTGAAAACAAACTTTACAATTAAATGATGATCATTAAAGAATTTTAAAAAAATCAAATGCTTCATTTGTAAAAAAGCAAAATAACGAGATTAACTAGATATGCTTAAATAATATTAAAGAAATAAGGTATTATTTAAATTTGTTTAGTTTCTTTTACATTTTCAAATATCAAGGCCTACTATGCAGTTTTTTTTAAACTGCATAGTGGCTTTTTCCTTGAACAAAATGCATATATTTGTAAGCAATCTAAATATATTCTGTGTTTAACCATTTAAATTGCTTTTTGAAGTGATCGATATTGTATGTGAATATTCCTGTAACAATTAAAAATATGCAACTAATAAATACATTACTTAATAATATACAGCAAATGGTAAAAAATAGAAAAGCAATAAGTATTAATAAAATAAAAAAAGTATTTTTTGCTAATACCTACTCCACTTTCACAGTAAAAATTATTTACAAAAATCCACTTTTCAATTACTGTGACTTATTTTTTAGTCAGTATTATTAGCAGAAAGAAATAACACTGATTTATTTTCGTGCGTCATGAGTTTTAATCATCTTCCAACATTTGGCGCCTAAAATTGGCGAGTTCTTATCAAGTCCTTCAGTTTTGCTCTATCAATGAGCAAACATTAAAATTCAAATTTGAAGTGATTTCACTATGTCACAGAATATTAAGGAGTATTTTGTGTTTCACTTTCGCAATCGCACTATCTCATTAAATCCGGAAGTGATGTTTCTACTTTATTATTCGAAGGAAGTCCATGCGGTCACGTTTTTAGTTCGCCTGCCTTCAAAGAAGGCGACAAATTTCACTTGCTAAGTACACTTAAAAATGTAAAATCTATTCTTGATTAATAAATTATCGCCAAGAGTCTCACTAAACTGTTGTGAACTGTCGAAGTAATGTGCAGTGATGGTACTTTATTTGCGTAAATAGAAAATGAATATTCTATGGTGTTCAGTCACATTGAACAATATTTCACAAACTAACTTTTCGAATTCTATTCCATTTGAATTATGGTAGAGTGATATTAAAATGGGAATCTTAATGGTCTAATCTTTGGAATTAAGAACAGCAAAGCATATAGCCAAAAAGAAATTAAATACCATGTTTGTTTAATGACAACTCACATTTATCTATTTCTTTGCAAAATATACGGTCTGATTTCAAGAAATGATGAAAGTGTGGTATATTTTTCTCTTATGGGCAGCTGCTCCAGCTGATGTACTCACAGAAGATGATCTGACGAAAAAATGCCACAAATGGTTACCTGGTTGTTATTGTTACGATATCGTTGTTGTAGGAGAAGTGCAATGTTGGAACACTACAGAGTTATTTGCGAATACGCAAGTATTAAACGGATTGGTTTTTAAAGTAAACACCACCTTCGAAATCGAAATAACTGGAGGGACAAAATTCTTGCCCCCCAATGCCTTAGAAGGACTCAAAGTCTATCGACTGACTATTGAAGATTCGTCTACTGAATATGTAGATGACCGTGCATTCGATGGTATTTTGAAACTGAGAAGGTTTCACGTTCGTTGCAGCTCAATAAAGGTGCGTACATAAAATCTTTTAATCTAAAATAAAACTTATTAGTCATTAATTAAGTTATTATAATTAAGCCATCGTTTTAAAGTTATTATAGTGAAATTTTCAAGAACACAACTTATTTTTATGCCATTAGTAATCAAATACGGCTTTTTTATTGGAGAAAAATGAATTCAGGAATAAAAAATAATTTTATGTGGAATCATATGTTTCATAAATGTAAACTAACAGTTTGAATTTTTGGGCAAAAGTATATAATCAGTTATGGCGTGATTCGTATTTGTGCATCGTCTCATGTGAGTTTTACATAATTTTTACATTTTATTTATGGTTAAATGTTTTCGCAAATGATACTGTTTTCAGTATAAAACTATATCATATGAATAGAAATATGCATTTAATTAACTTGTTATAAATCTTTGAATTTCGTATTACGATCTGCATTATAAAAGTAGTTTGACAATATGAACTGTTTAATATGCTAAATATGTAAATTCTTCCGTTAAATATAAAATAGAATTTTTATTAGTTTAAATTGTTAAGTATTCCTTATTTTAATCATTAATAAATATTGATTCATAAAACTAGCTGAATCTAAAAATTGATATGATTTTTTATAATATTTAAGTTTGCATACTTAAAACGCTGATCTGTCAGTCAAATGTTTTGATCTCTGGCATCGGTTAAACAGTTCATGGATTCGATTCCTGCCTCGATTTGTAGTGGTTTAAAATTTGTTTTAGAAGAGGGGCCCAACCAGTAATTAGCAGTGGCAGGCCAAATTACTTAAAGAGATATAATAAATTAATTAAATTTATATTATTTACGAATTTATATCAGTTCCTTATAATATTTATTCTATGTGTATCACACTTTACTTATATATTTTTAGAATGATACAAAAGTATTGTTCATTTTATAAATCTATATTAATTCATGAATAAAATAAAGAATAGTTTATGATTTAAATTAATAAAAATTCTATTCATTAATAATTTTGTGCTTACATTTAAGGTTTACATATAACTGTAAATAGATAAAATTATATAAATTGTAAAAAAATTAAATTACTCATAAATTTTTGAGAGATATAGGAGAGAACTATATTTGTTCGTACCATAAAGTTATAATGATGTTTTTATTTTTAAAATACGTTAATAGATTTATTATTAAAGTAATAAATGAAATTAACTAAAGAATTAATTAAAAGCTACTTTCAGATTAATGTAAAAAAAGAAACAAATTAAATAATATAATTAGTGATTGTAATAAAGAAAAGTATATATTATAAAAGTATATATAAGAAAAGTATATATCGTTCATTGCTAAATATTTACATGAAAAGAAAATTTGAATATTTTTTTAAAGGTTGCTCATAAAAAAATGTTTCCAGAAAAAAAGTAATTATACGTTAATAAAAAAATTTTGAAACACTTAAAATTGAAAATAAATTTTTACATTAAATTTATAAACAGTTATATTTCGAATTGTATAAAAACCACAATAGCTTTTTTAAAGTGCGATTAATTTTTAGAAATGCGGTGTTTTAGAATTTTAAGAGAAATCTACGGGATTTTGGAAATTTCACAACACTTATTTTTATATTCTATATTTATCTATCCTTATAATCTAAAATTAAATAAACATAATTTGTGGAATTCCTGAATATTTTTAAATATTGAATGATTTTTTTTCAATTTCCAATGTTCTAGATATTTTTCAGGATATGCACAATTTTCGTTGATTTTTTATTAAAGTTTTAGGAAAGTAACAATCATTAATCATGAGCTGTAAATTAATCATAATTAAAGATCCATGTGCAGCAAAATATTATACTTTAAAAATAAACTCTTATCTTATAAATAATTAAATACCGTCATCACATGATTTATTGTTTAAAGTTAACATTACAAACTTTTCTGACATATATATATATATATATATATATATATATGTAATGTTTAATTTTATATGTAATATATATATAATGTTTGTGCCCATTGTGATTCAGAGATAACTCTCTGTTCTTCATGTAAATAGTTTGTGAGTTCGACTCCCGCCTCGTGTATGAAAGTCTGTGGTGGTCTAAGCTGTTGCTTCGTATCTAACCAGTCCTAGAATACAAGATATGACCATATAGTGACAAATTAAACAAAGATATAGATTCACACGAACAAGCATTATTACATGTCACACTCATGGCCAAGTTTCATTTAAAAACAGGAGTCAAGTTAATTTTCCTAAGTTACAAACCAATTATAACTTTTTTTTTCTTAATTTTCTAAAGATACGAATAAAATGGTCAAATATTTTTCTAGATATAATGAAACAGTTATAAAAATTAGAGAGTCTGAATTTATTATGCATACACGATCTCTGTAAAATCTTTGGCATAACTTGAAATGTAATAATTTATAAAATAATAACATGAAAAAAGTCTATGGTTTTTACGCGCAATATAGAAAATATTTCCTTTTACAATGCGAAATTTCCATCAATGATTTCCTTTTCCACCTTTTTTTTTTTAGTTTTTGTTTATCAATTTGCAATGGTTGTTTCGCTTAAATACGCCTTAATGTCTAAATCAATTTTTCATGTTATGGAATATATTTCTGTTTTGTGAAAAGCTTTTAATATTTATTCCTTTATTTGTATTCAATTATAAAATCTTCAAAAAACATTCATTAACAACATTGCTTCAAGAATTTTTCGAAATAGCTATCCATTTCTGAAAATTATGAGCTTTATACCAATTATTCCAATTTTCTTGCCCAGCTATCAGGTCTAGCAGTTTCATTAGTGTAATTTCATGTTCATTTTATCGCCAAATATTTCACAATATCAAATATGTAATATTAATGTTTATAAATGAGCTGTAGTAATTAAATGGGGTTCACAGCAGCAGGACAGACTATTAGATGGAAATATAATTACTAATAGCAGCGCTTTTTAATTTAAATTTTTTATTAGTTTTAATGTTTTGGAATTTTGATTTTAAAAACTTCTACTATATTGCTTTAAAAATGTTGACAAGTCACATTTATTTAGAGTAATAAATCGGTGGCATTGACACTTTCAAACTGAAATCCAAAAGTAGTTGAAGAGCATTGTACTCAAAATACATTAATCATTTCTTGGACCCCAAAACAGGTTCAACAAACCATTTCACGTTTGTCCAAGTCATTCGAACAGAGACACTAGAACAGAAAAACAACCACTTATCGTTAAATTTCAATTGACAAGGTTGATTGATAGTTTTCTATAATTTTTTTTCTGTAAATATTGTCTGAGTGTTTTAGTAACTGTCGAGAGACAATTTTCTTTCCCAGATTTCATTTTATTTATTTTTTGCAATGTGTTAATTGTACGCATTATTCTTTTTTCCATTAACAAATAGAATGCATTAATGCTTTTGGAGCATTTATTCAATGTTTCGTTCCATTTGGTTTTTATTCATTAAATATTGAGGAATATGTTATTCACACCAACGAAATATTACCGTTCATATTTTAAATAACTATTTACGGGAATATGGAGTCAGACGTCTTAATCCAAATGTTTGGCCTGAAATCACCTATCATAATTTTTGGCTCAGATTTACTGTACGGTCGCTCTTGGCGCGATTTTCCACAGTTGGTGATAAATGACATTTTCTGGCAACACAACCAGTTCTGACCATTCACAGATGAGGGATTCCGATTAATGAAAAATGGAATAGTCTGATTATTTTCAAACCTCGCTTGACCACCAGATTCTCAAAGTTTTGAAGATTTTTTGATAAAGCTGGCCAGAGCGAAATTACAGTAAATTTTTTTTTTCTAAAAAGATTTCCTTTTGCAAATTTTTGAAGGATATTGCTTACAAGAGAAAAATATCAAACATGAATTACTTAAAGACCAGGATTATATATACCTGGGATGGCCAAACTTTTGGGATCCGTGGTCTACTCCACATTTAAAAAATCGAAGGCGGTCTACCAATGGCAGAAATAACGTATATGTTTATATATTTATTTTCGGTAACAAAATAAATGGTATATTATCTAATTTTTCTAAAAAAAAAAAAAAAAAAAAAAAAAAAAAAAAAAAAAAAAAAAAAAACCCCTTAATATTTACAAAATAAATATTTACTGACGAAAATAATCAAAGTATTCATATAAATAAAAATTGACCATCCAATTCACTTTGCTTGGATAAAATTTGACACTGTATATCTGCGACAAGTTTATCATATTGTGGCTGTTACGAGCTTATTGCAATGCATAAACACGAAATTATATGTTCATCTGTTAAATGCGATCGATGTTTAGTTTTTATGGCGTTTATGGTTGAAAGAGCAGATTCGCAAAGATACGTCGATCCAAAGTATGATTTCAAATACAAAATCAATTTGTAAATATTTGAAAACGTTTCCTCAGAAATTAATTTCCAAAAATCAGAATCACTAGATACTCTGGATTTAAGAAATATATCGCATCTTAATTTAATAATTTCTTCCTCGACCGTGACTGAAGATAAATATCCTATTTTTTCAGATACTCCATCAATGTTGACATTTTCATTAAATGGAAATATCATAAAATTGAGTATTTCTTCCAACCTAAATAAGTCAGTGATAAGTCAGTTAGTTCTTTCAATTTCTTCAAACAAAACATCTAAGTGTTCAGCTTCGAAGTCTCGGTTTGGATTATGGACATTCTTCCTCTATGTTTTTGAAGTTTCTCAATTCATGTTTTCTTAATTGAGACGCAACCTTTTTATCGTTTCTTTGAAAGTTCTAATCGCACTCATTATGTCTGTTAAGCATTTATTCTTTCCTTGTAGATTTAGGTTTCAGTCGTTAAGTTTTGCAGTGATATCGCAGAGAAAAGTTAGTTTCATGAGCCATTTCCCATCTTCCAATTCAGTAATATGCTCTCCTTTTATTTGTATAAAATTTCTAATTTCTGGTAACAGAATACGAAATCTTTTTAAAAAAAGTACCACGGCTTAGCCACCTCACGTCTATGTACAATAAGAGATCTTCGTACTCTGATTCAGTTCGGTCAGTAATAGAGACCAATTTACATATTGGAAATCCTGTCTTATCAATAAAGTTTTTAAATTAATTGTAGATATCTTGTCCCCTCGTTTGTTCTTTCAATGGAATTATAGTTAATAATTCTTCTTTTGAAGTCATATCTTCGAAAACCATTCTCACAAAAAGGCATAACTGCGCAATGTCACTAATATCTGTGGATTCATCAAATTGAAGTGATAGGAACTTACAAGCTTTTAAATCGTCATTTAATAAATTCTCCAAATTATTATTCATAGCTTCAGTCCATCGCATCACAGTGTTACGTTACAAAGAAATATTATTTATTGACGATATTATTTCAGATTTGTTTTTAAAATCGTAGAAAAAATCATTTCTCCCGTTTTAATGAAAGCTTCTTTTATCAATTCTCTATCTTCGAATGGTTTTTTCCACTGTATCAAAACTTCTGTAATTTTAAACGACGCCAATGTTACTACTGCTTTAGCTTTGGTGCCTGGTTTCGTAAATACCGATTGCTACAAATGTAAATTCGACATTAACTCATGCACTTTAACTTTTCGAAGTTCACTGCCGATTGGAAAGTCTGTAGCGTATTTTAAGTGCATGGTTTTAAAATGTCTTTACTTTTTTTGGTAATGCCACACTTGAGTTACATAGGAGGCAAACACATTTCTCCTTCACCATAACAAAAAAGAAATCATCTTCCCACTCATTGTGATAATGGTATGTTTCACTTCTCTTAGCACTGGTGAATGGCTGAGTCATTTTGGACGGGTTGTTGAAAAACAAATTCAACAGTTTTGTATCGACAGTTCGAACATTCAACAGTTTTGTAACAAATTCGTTTCAATGCGGTAGGAAGCGAGCGACCTGCCACGTAAGACGATTAACTTAGAAGTAAAACTAAATGGCCAGAAGTGACGGGTAGACTCGACGACTCAGCGCGTCGCTATCATGCGCCGGCTACTGGATATAATCTAAGCATCCCACTTTATCAAATTGTTTCGATTTAATTCAACTGTAAAACGAAAAGTGCTTTACTTTGCAGTTTGTTTAAGGTTTTAAAGCAAAAACTGTAGTAAATTTTTATTTTAAATAACTCATTGATTCTATGACATAAGTCATAAATTAAATTGTTAATATCCGAGATCACTATCGGGATGGTCGCGTGGACTACCTAAAATGTCTTCGCGGTCGACCAGAAGACCACGGTCGACGTCTTGGCCACCCCTGATATATACAATAATATCTTCTTATGAAAGCATGCTTACTTGAATCTAGAGCAAAATTGACATTCACCATTTAAAATTTTCTATCTAACAATTGTCATTATTAATTTGAATATATATAATTCATTATACTTTATGAAATTATCAAAAATCAAAATTTGTAAGACATTTTATACATCCTGCTAATTGCGTAGTCATATTATTATTTTAGAAAAAAAAAAAAAGAATTTTTAAATGAAAGGATGGTTTTACTCAGACATTGTTGCTTTTGCCGTATCATTTGGAAGTGAAAGGGATGTAAAAAGCTAAATGTATCATTTCCTTTAAATGTGAAAGTGAATTTATTTTGAAATTAATTTTATGAATATATTTATTCTGCAAACAAATCTTTATCCGTAAAGAAACGATAGATATTAGTTAAAATATGACTACCAGAATACAGCCTATGTTATCTGTATTCAAACAATAAATGAGCGTTGCTGATAACGAAGTAATGCAAATAATACAAACCACCTTTGCATTGCGTATGAATGTTCAATTGGAATTGAGTCTTTTCAACTTCTAAGAATTGACTCTTATTTTTATGGTTTTTCCCTTAGAATTTTTGATTATCGTGTTCTTAAAGATTAAATACAACTGGTTCAAATTTTATAACATTTCAGTGGCAACATCATGAATCGGATTCAATTGTACTGTTCGGGAAATTTGATTAAGCAATCGTTTCTCAATATTATTTAACATAACCGCGAAAGAAATTGTATTTTAATCTTAATTCTAAATTTCTGAACGTTTATGTAAGAAATATATTATATATATATAAATTATTTTATATTGAAAATAAAATACATCAAGGTGTAATAAGATTAAATTCCAAATGTTATTTACATTAATCATATTTTAAATCAACGTAAACATAGTTATTGAAAACAATATATTGTGCAAAATATTAAGCGTGCTAGAATTTTTTCTAACAAGACATTCTTTAAATTCTGTATTTATACCATTTTTGATAAAATTACTTTTTATTATACGCTTTTCTTCTAGCAAATTTGCTTATGAGTAGTAACAATAAATGATTAACAGCAAATATATGTATATTTTATATAAAACAGATGCTTAAAGCTTTCTCGTTGGAGAAACTCACTTAACAAAAATAACAAATTGTGGAAAACTATAAAATTAAATAATGTCTTCATGTAATATTAGAGGAATAATAAAAACTTTATTTTTTAACAACTAATTACTAATTTAGTCCGACGTTTTCTGTTTATATACAGATAATAAGATGAAATAACCAACAAATGGCATGCAAATGTGTTTTTTAAAGATATTCATCAAAGTAGATGGACTCGATGTCACAATAATTGAGTATTGTTTGTCTTGAAAAGAAAAATTCAAAACTGTTATAATTGGAAATGTTTTACTCTTAAATTTTTCGAGAGAACAATTTATTAACCGAATTAAAAAGGTTCAAAGAAAACAATCAGCATAAAAATAAAATTTGGTTCATTAATTGGTTGTTTTGAAACCAAATTTAGTCAGAAAGAAAGGCCGACTACTTATTAGGAGGTGATATCTTGGAAAAAGACTTCCAAGTGATAAGTGCTCGAAAATGGGAGACAATGTTGTCTGACATCGCAAAATGAACTTTTATTGAGACGGCCTTATCCTGACGTCGAAGAAGAACTAACAGATTGACTTTTGATAAAATCAAAGTAGTAGATAAATTAGTATAAATGATTGTTATAAATTTATGCTAAAATACAGAGGGTATAGTTATGTAACATTAAAAGAATTAAAAATATTCTACAACAGTTTTGTAACCTAAACGTGGAGCAAGCATTTCACAATATATGATTGTTGTTCGGTTGCGTAACCGTTGTATATAGTCAAAAAGAATATATTTTTTAACCATAAAGTGGTTGTTTCTTTCGTTACAGTTGAGATCATGTGCACGTCACTTTATTATACTTATAATTGGTCTGTGAGTTAAACAAATAATCGTTTTCACCAATAATGTTGAATATACAGTTTTGGCCACCCATCAAAAACAAGTCAATTGGTCAGTGGGATGAGCTCTTCAGTGAGCAGTTGGAAAGAAAATGTTGGCCAATATCTTAGTGGGATGGGTTATTTTATATATTCTTGGAGATTTGTCTCTCTTGGTACTGCTGTTAAAAAATACATATTAATCATTAAGTAAAGCACATTAAATATTAATTTTTGATTGTTTATGCAAACAATAAATAAATCATAACATCCACTTTATGGTTAGTTTAAATAGGCAAGAACGATTTTAACGTTTTTTTTTTTTTTTTTTTTTTTTTTTTTTTTGAATAATAATATTATGTATTTAAGGAATCCCATGCATTTTATACAAAGTTAAATTTTTCTTACATGGTCGAAATTACTAACATTTTATACTTTGTCATTCGATCGCAGTTAAAAAAATCCCCGAATTAATGGTTTTATTTTTTTAAACTATTATTAATAATATAAAATAATAATAATTAAAAACATATTTACGCGTCTCAAATATAAACACATTACTCATACATATGCATTCGTGACAAATATATGTATATATCTATTCGTTGCATTCACACATTTGGAGTATAAATATATATACTCCATTTCCATTTATTTTATGATGCCGCTTTTTCTCTCATAAGTGACAGTCTTATCTTTATGGAGGAAAAAAACTGAAGTGAAGTGAAGTGGCTGCTATCAATATTCGGTGAGAAAGAGCCAACGGTTTATGTGTTGCGTTATCACTCTCTCTTCCTGATATCAGAAGATGCTCAAAAAATACTTTCATAGGGAAAACTGTTTACAGTGACGTAATAACCAAAAATAATGTTCATTTTCTTTGGACTGACAAAATGCTTAGAACAGAAGCATGACGTGAAATTGCATTAGAGAAATTGCTTTTGGCAACAGAAAGCAATGTTCTAAAATGAGTTTTGAATGTTTTATTCTTTTCTGGGATATGAGAGATCTTGATATAGAAAAATATCGTTTTAGTGACCAGGAAATTGTGAGTTCAATACCTGGCCTTTCAAAAGACCATTATATTAATTATTACAACTATGGATTCTCATGGATGATACTATAAAAATGCTTTAATTTTCATTTTGAATTCTACAATTAGAATGACCTCAAAATGGATTGTACACAATGAATTTCGATTATAAATGCATGTAAGCCACGAGATGACGAAACTGATATTAAATATTATTACAACTACATCAAAAATAATATAAGCTTTTTCTTTAACCAATCGTCTATATTGGTAACAAAAAAAAATAAATAAATAAAAAGCTTATAAGCGATCGAAATATCAGTTTGGGGAAAAAGAAATCCATTATTTTTACGTGAATTTTTTGTAACTTCTTTCAGATTCGCTTTCTAAAAAGGTTTAAAACAGTTTTCATGTAGATTTTTAGGTCTTGTGCGAAGCTACGACTGCTGACATGCTGTCAAGTTTGATCATTTTTGATATTTTATAGACATTCTCGACAATGTTTTGTCCATGCGAGGTGAATCTTTAGCATCCAAATACCCAAACGGAATCGACGAAACTAAAATTGTGCGTAACTGGTTGTTACAGCCATATATAGGACGATAAACACCTTTCACAATTTTAGCCACCCGCCTATCTTTTTCACCATTATAAAAGA
Organism: Latrodectus geometricus; assembly: GCA_026290005.1. Lineage (NCBI taxonomy): Eukaryota > Metazoa > Arthropoda > Arachnida > Araneae > Theridiidae > Latrodectus > Latrodectus geometricus. Next base: position 28,428 of record JAPDSC010018740.1, read on the forward strand.
AAAACGAAAATGTATCGAAAATGTTTGTTGTCTTCCATTTTTAAAACCTTGTACTCATAACTGAATGAATTAAACAAAAAACCGCAAGAGAATATTTTAGTGTCAAATGTCACCTTTCCAATGAGCATAAATAAGAAATTGTTTGATAGATACCTCTAGAGATAGCGATCACTACAGACGTCTGCCGAAAAAATAATGGATAACTTTTTCCCCAAACTAATATATTGCTAGCCGCTAAAAGTGCATTAAATTTTTAAGAATGGATAACATTTTTTTTTTATCTGTTACTACAGATAATTTTTCTATTCTAACTTATATCCCTTTCTAATATACGTTATTTTACGTTTGCGTTTTTATTTGATTTGGATGAAAACAGATATTGTTTACTCTTAAGAAAATTGTCCAATGAATTCGCGTCTGTCCTCTTATTTTCTGCCTCTTGTAAGCAAATCACATGTCCGTTCCAAATTCTTAAATTTCTTTTCATCCACTTTTAATTTATATAAAAATAAATTACACATTTTTAGATCTTTTTCAAGAGATCAGGATGCCGGTTTTTATCAAAAAAAACGCATCTCAAATCTTATTCGTTTCCTGCTATGTGACGTAAAAGTTCAATGATCATCTTCGTGGTGTTTTATCGACCATTTTCTGAAGTGCCATCAAATTCTACTGTCCGGCTTATCGAATATATCGAAAAATGTAAATTACAGTTTTCTGAAACCTTGACAATAATTATTTAAAAGCCGTATTTTAATTTACATCTTAACAACAGTAGTGAATAATCACATATTTAATTGTTTTAAAATGCAAATAAATTAAAATACCTGAAATCTGATTGAATGCATGTTAAAAATTTAATAGCATTTCTGAATGATATTGTAAAGATTAAATTTCATCTAAACAGATAGTTATTGATATTAGAATTAAAAAATATATATATTTAAAATACTTGTTCTTTTAAAAAGTTATATATATATATATATATATATATATATATATATATATATATATATATATATATTTTAAAAATAACTATTATTTTTAAATTAATCATTATTGATTTCATTTTATTTAAATAATAAAATAATAATAACAGAAAATAAATAATTTTCAAAACAGATTTGTTGAAAAATACTAACAAGGTAGTCAATTTTCTCTCGTAAATATATATCAGAGTCCAATTTAGGTTTTTTTTTTTTTTTTTAAGAAAATTATGAAATTATATTTTGAATTTTTTTATAAAACCTAACTTCATAATGCATATAATACTTTAAACACATAAAATAATTATAAAAATTAATATGTCCTAGATTTATTAAACAGCGCTATAATCATTTTGTCCAAATGCAAAGTTATTTTCTGCTAAATAAAATTTTGCAAAGTAAATTTCATAAAAATATCCATTGTTTTTAATCGATGAAAATTTAAAAAAAATAATGAAATTTTGCTAGAATGTTGAAAATGTCACAAGAAAAAAAGCAATGAAAAAAATGGAAAGTTAAAAACCATATTTGAATAATGTTGTTGTTACTTAAGACACCTGGCGGAGACAAACCCGCCCACCTAAGACTGGGAGAATGAAGTCAGAAGGAGCGCCTTCTCTAGAGGGTGGAAGTACGACTTATCTCATAGATGGTATTACCATCTGGATCTTCGAGTTTTAAAGATAGGAAACCAAAGAAGATCCATTGTCTGGCTCCTACCAACCCTAGAGGTATTAATTTGAAATGGGAACTAGGAGGATATTGCGACCACGACATATTTTACGTGCCAGTGACCATTAGTGAACAAGAAAGTTTTTAGTCGGCGTGGAATCGAACCCGCAGCCTTGCGAGACAGATGTCCTAACCAACTAGGCTACCACAGGCCTCAATATTGGAATAGTTAATTATTAAAGCAAACGTTTTGTTTCTGTACTGGTGTATAGTTGAATTTGCCTTCTTTTTATTATACTTTTTGTAGCGATACCCAATTAAAATGTTTAAAATGAATAATATTTTTAATGAAATAAAAAAAATTATTTCATTTTGTTTTATTGGTTTACTAAAAAAAAATTCTTCTGACATCTGAAACACTTTACAAATAACAAACAATTATTTGATAGTTTTACTTTCTAATACTGAGACTGCAATAGCCGGTTTGGTTATGGCATTTGTCTTCTGAAGGTGGTGAGTTCGAATCCAGCCGCAACTAGAGTTCCATAGCTGAAAGCAATGAGGATTTTATCAAATTTTAATGATAACTTTCAAGCACTTGTAAGACAATATCCTTTGCTTCACAAATTCATACACTAGAACTAATCAAAGCTTCTTTCTTTAAAACTGCTCTGAGCTTTTTTCGATTGAGCTCTTATATCCACCGTCGAAAAATTGTAAATGCACGAGAAATGGAGTCCCAATTCAGAAAATTTCCCATAAATTTTGGTTAAACAAATTTTTTGAACCAATTTTCCCAACTTACAATTATATTCAGTTTATAAAAAACAATGGCTATTCCATTTCCTTATGTGATATAAAAGAGAAGAAAAATGTCAAATTTTCGTGTTTCCTTCAACTTTTTTACTTTCAAATCCATTTTCCCTTCAACTTTTTTTTATTTAGAGGATTTTGATTTTCTACATATATCACTTGCTGCTCAAGAAATTGTTCAATGTTTCAGTGATTTAAATTAGAGATCACCCAATACAGCTACTGACGTATCGAAAAATGGCAATATCACTTCTATTGTTAGACATTTATATTGTTAAACATAAATTCAGTCTTCCCGGCAGAAACCTTTGCAATTCGCATGGAATTGATGATTTGTTTAGTTTTAAAATTGTAACATCTTTTTATTGTAGCAACATTAATCGATTCTCAAAGCGCGTCACACACACACGTGTACAAGAGACTCTAAACGTAATTCGTCATCGAAAATGTAAAATATAAAGATGCCAAATTCTACCTTTCATTTAAGTTTTTCCAGATCACAAATATAATAATAATATTAGTTTGGGGAAAAAGAAATCCATTATTTTTACGTGAACTTTATGTAACTTCTTTTGGATTCACTTTGTAAAATGGTTTAAAACAACTTTCATGTAGATTTTTAGGTCTTGCGCGTTACGACTGCTGACATGCGGTTAACTTCGATCATTTTTGATATTTTATGGACATTTTCAACGGTGCTGTATCCACATGCGAGGTGCATCTCTAACATCAAAAATACCCGAACGGAATCGACGAAACAAAAATTGTACGTAACTGGTTGTTACAGTCTTATATAGGACGATGAACACCTTTCACAATTTTAGACACCCGGCTATCTTTTTCTCCGTTAC
>JAPDSC010018746.1:0-19124 GCA_026290005.1 Latrodectus geometricus
GTTCCTTACGCTAATTTCAAGATATGGAATAAAATATCATCTTTATTGACATTGCATATCCCTGATTGTATGAGAACTCTATTCCTAAATTTGTAAATAAGTTTTAATCGTGATATAACGTTTATTCATGTTGGTGAAATAATAGAAAAGAACGCTAAAAAAAAGAAATATTGAAAATTTTTAAATAATAATATATAGCGTTATTGATTTGTTACGAACATATTAAACATAAAAATAAAACCAACTGATTATTGTTGTTGCTTGTAGCAGCTAGCCTAGCTGAGCTGCTCCACTTTTCACCCGGAGTCCGACTTCCTCAGTACGCACATGCCATAGGTACCCGTTTATTGGGTACGTTACCATTCACAACCCATTCATGTAAGGAAAGGACAGACACAGAAGAGAGAGAAACAGAAAGTACATCCATGCTCAAACCGGGATTCGAACCCAGGACCTCCCTATCAGCAGTCAGGCAAGCGAACTACTAGACAGTGCGGATGGCATTTCTATTGTTCTCATATTAAAATGTAATTAGTTTATAGTTGATGAAATTATATTACGTTGGCATGAACCTCTAGGTAAGAATTCTACCTTCATCTCACCAGCCGTCGCCACAATAGATTAACTGGCATACTTATTAATTTTGAAAAAAAAGTAAACATAAAATAATTTTCGTTTGGTATTCATCCTGGTATTTACTAAACATTTGCGAGGTAATAATAATTCTTTGAAAGTATCCGATTGCTAATATACATTTTAATCCTCCATTTCAAATAAACATACATGTTTTCTTTTCACAAATCAGTTTGTTATTTTATGAACAGTGTATCACAACTATCAAAGTATCACAACCATCAAAAATAGAGAAATACTTAATTAAGGATGAAACTATACTTAAAAATAAACTGCTTGGCAAACATCATTTAATAAATATCCAATATAAATGTCTAAATAAATATATGATAATATTTGTGAACAGTTATAATAAATATTTACAAATATCTGATTTATCAGAAATACCATCTTAAAAAATATATTTATAACTGTTATTTGTTTTGCATATTTTAATCATTAAAATATAAATCTCTTTCTGGAACTAGCTAATTATAAAAATTAGAATTTTTTACAAATTCTAATTTTTATAAACTTTCAAGTAAAAAAAAATGCAAATAAAAAACATGTTTCACATATTTAAGAGCTGTTATGAACTTTTTTTGGCTATTTTAATTTAACTATATTCGTAGCACTAGGAAATTTTATTTACTTGTACGAATATAAATGTACACTAAACTAGTTGCCTTTCTTTAACTGAAAGTAATCGCTTCTTAAAAATATTATTATAAAGAAAATCCACAACAATGTACTTGCAAATAGAAATATTTATTACACGTCAAGTAAACACTAAAATTGTCAAAAGGAATATGTCACTGTTCTATTTTCTTCCAAAATATATAGCATCCATTTTTATAAGCAGTTTTTTACCTTGATTTATGATTTAAAAAATTCCATACTTTGCATGAATTGTTGACTGCTGTTTTAAGCAATTTATAAAAATCTTTAGACTTCATATCATAAAATATACTTTAAGGAAACATCCCGCAAATTCTTCTGGGAACATATACTTGAAATACTGCTATATGTTATTATACTAGGAATATATTCTTGCATTTTGTTGCAGTTATATTTAAAGTAGAGAGCACATCAACTTGACGATAAGTGTAGTTAAATTAGTTATTTTTACTTTTATTTTGAAAAATCATACATTATACCTATTTCTAACGTTCTTTTGCTATTCCAATAAGAATGAATAAGGCGCCGGCCGATGGCTGAGTGCTTAGCGTTCCTGACTCCTAGGCTGTTGGTTCCGGGTTTGAATCTCGGTTCAGACATGGACTTTTCTTTCTCTGTGCTTCTTAGTAATTTCTCTTTAGATGATGTATAAATGTGGCCCGACCTATAAACGGATTTGTGCGGGTGTGATGTGGATAATGCTACTGCTCTCCGTGACTTGGTTCACAGGTCACCAGGCTAAATGAGTAGTAATTTCTGGCCTTGTTGTTGCAAAGGGCCAATTACTCAGTGCCCTCCATTGGAAAAAAAAGCATGAATAAGGCGTTATAGGATTGGATTTTTTATATAATCAATAAACATATTCATAACTGTTGAATATATTGTCGTTTTAAAATTTAAATTTTAAGAATTATTAAAATATCATTCGTAATTATTTAAATGAAGCTCATTTGGGAAAATTTAGTTTCTTCATGTTTAGAGATATTTGATTGATAGAACTTTAATTACGTAAATTATTATTATTCAATTTTGATGAATAATTTAAAAAAGATTCTGATTGGATTTTTTATATACTCAAGAAAAATATTCATAACTTTTGAATACATTGTCATTTTAGAATTTAAATAACAAGAATGATTAAAATATATATCGTCATTACTTAAATGAATTTCATTTGGGATAATTTAGTTTTATGTTAACAGATATTTTGATTGATAATATATTAATTATGTAAATTATTATTATTCAATTTTGATGAATAATTTAAAAAACATTCTGATTTTAATTTTTAAAATTTAACAGACAGTATACGTTGTTGGAATTGATTTATGTAATGTATATAAATATTCACGTTTGCATTTTTGTAAATCTATATTTTCAAATACATGCACTTGAAAATATTAATTAATTTCTACTGACGATTAAATTTGATGATTCAAGATGTTTATTCCCAAATGGCATGTTTTATAAAAGTTCTGTTATGTCATACAATTATTCTGTTATTTATTAATTTTAAATTTTTACTAAATCAAAATTAATTATAGTTACTTGACAAAAATTTATCAAGGTACTTTTTTTAAATACTCTGTAAATGGTAAAAATATTATTGTATAAATTAACATTATTCTTTATTGATTGATAATTTAAATGATATTCTTTAGTTCTCAAATTTATCACGATATTATATTTTGTAAAAGTAATTCATGTATGCAATTTATAAAGGTTATTTCATTTGCCAACACTCACTGTAGAAAATATTAATTGCTACTTACGATTCAAATTTAATGCTTCAAAATACTTGATTTGTTCATATTAAAATTTTATCAGAAAATTTAAAATATTGCTTATTAACCTAAATTAGTTTTGTTTCAGAAAAATGTCAGCTTTAATATTCTGTAAATATAACATTTAATATGTAAATTATCATTATTCAATTTTGATGACTTGTTAATAATAGGCCTTTTTAAAATTTCAAAACTTTATTTCATTGTTTTTTATTGCATAAATTTATGATTTATGCATATATGACACGTCAAATTTACGTATTGAATATTATTACGTGTGATTATTTTATGATCACTAGTAATATTGTAAATGCATGATTTATGTGACTCATATAAATCTTTACATTTCACAATAAAAAAAGTTTGATGATTATTGAAAATATTAATTAATTACTGCTGATTATTAATATTAAGTTTAATTCTTGAATATTTCTATATTACTAATACCGAAATTCCATTATCTAGAAATAAAAATTGTGATTTGAAGGAAACAACATTCATCATTATTTTATATCAGGGGTGGCCAAGACGTCGACCGCGGTCGACTGGTAGATCGCGAAGACATTTTAGGTAGTCCACGCGATTATTTCAATAATGACATTGAATATCCTTTAACCCCCCCCCAAAAAAATGCTTTAAAACGCTACGCTTTAAAGCCCAAAAACAAACTGTGCAAAGACTTACGATTTAAAGATTTATAATTATAGGTTTAGGATTTAAAACCTAAAAAGGACATGATGAGCACGATTAAAACATTCAAAAAAACTATAGAAAAGTATGCATCTCAATTTAGAATACATGAATTCAGAAACTTCAAAAACTTGGAGGAAGAGTGCATCCATAATCCAAACCGAGACTTCGAATATTTCGCTTAATACTTACTTGTTTTGTTCAAAGAATTTGAAAAAAGATTTGCTGAATTAATTAAGTTGAAAGAAATACTCAATTTTATGATATTTCCATATAATGAAAATGTCAACATTGATGGAGTATCTGAAAAAATAGGACATTTAATAGATATCACATCAGTCACGGTCAAGGAAGAAATTATTAAATTACGATGCGATATATTTCTTAAATCCAGAGCATATTTAGCGATACTGATTTTTGGAAATTAATTTCTGGGGAAACGTTTCCAAATATTTACAAATTGATTTTGTATTTGTACTCATACTTTGGATCGAGGTATCTTTGCGTATCTGCTTTTTCAGACATGGACAAAAAACAAACATTGGTTCCATTTAACAGATGAACATTTCATTTCGTGTTTATGCATTGCAATAAGCTGGTACCAGCCACAGTATGATAAACTTGTCGCAGATATACAGTGCCAAATTTCAACTAAACGAAGTGAAAAGATGGCCAGTATTTGATATATGAATACTTTGATTATTTTTGTCAGTAAATTTTTATTTTATAAATATTAAGTTTTTTTTAGAAAAATTACATAATTTACTATTTTTCCTTGATACCGAAAATAAATATCTACGTTAATTTAGCTCTGCCATTGGTAGACCCCCTTCGAATTTTTAAATGTGAAAGTAGCCCTGGATCCCAAAAGTTTTGCCACTTCTGTTTTATAGAATATTAGAAGCAATTGTTTTATGTAATTTATATAAAATTTTAAATTAATAAATATATTGTTTAATGGTATAATGTAAGTTTATTATTTCTTACGATTACGTGTAATATATTAATTTGCTTCCATTTTCTCTTGTAAAAATGTATGGCTTAAAAATTAAAATTAATTATATATTAACAGGAAAATTGACTGTTTAAAAGCTTTGGTTCTCAAATCTCATTATAATCCTATTACAATTTGGTACTTTTTGGGTAATCATGCCCAAAGCTTGAGAAAAGAATAGAAAAAGATTGAACAAAGAGATTCTATTATATGATAAAGATATTAAAATAATTCATTAATAATTTCTTTCCTCATGAATAATGCAATTTTATTTTAGTAAAAAAAAAAAAAAAAAAAAAAAAAAAAAATCAATAATTTCAAAACTATTAAATTAAACTATTTTTTTCTTTCTTTTGTGTTTCATCTGTTTATTGTTTAACAAATTTAAATGGAAGTTCTGGGAAAACATTTTGTAATCCTTGGTCTATTTAAAAGAAAGCTATATATCTTTCAGAAAAAAACTTACTTATCATTTTTTGATATTTGAATTAATGAATAATAACAAAATGTTTTTTGAAGTAATATCATACACTTCACTAGAAATGTATAATTTAATCAAGATATAAATGAATAATCTTGAATAAATTTTCAAGCAATTTATGCATTATATGTGGCATTGGCTATAAGATAACTAATATTAACTTTAACTTTAACATTTGACTTTAACGAATGCCTTGCAACTCTATTTCGTTGAGGTAAGTATTTTTTAAATTCATTATAACATATAAAACCAATGTATATTATCAATATATAATAGATTTTAAATTACCAATATATAACAGATAATGAGTTTTAAAAAAATAGTTCACAATAACAGTCAATTAATATGATTAATCTCCTGGATTGCTTATTTTTCATAATTTTCTTTTATTTCCTAAGAATTTTGGTAGAAATAATATCTATGTGAATTCCAAATGATTGCTATAGAGAAATATTTTTTTAAAATAATTTTTTGCACATAAAGATATAAAATTGAATACTACTAAAATTCGAATGTATGATAGATATGGAAAAATCATGGTATTTAACAGCCTTCAGCGTGGACTTTAATCTTTCCTTTATACAATATTTTGGATTCATATTTCCATATGTGTCACCAATTTTGCTCACACGTGTTGATGTTATACTATCCCATATCATAACAGTAACATTTCACTACAGGTACAATAGAAACAAGCTATTTATCCTCTTACACATCTTGGTAGAATCAGAAAATCACTTCAAGTTATATTGTATCATTTCTGTTATTTGTGATGTAACACTTGCTAATCAGATATTATATTTTTGTTGCACTGGCAGACTATTCTGTATACTGTGACAAATTTATTTGTGTTTTTCTTTCAATGTCTCAGGCAAATCAGAAATATTCAATTTTGGGCAAAAATTGAGCAATTCAGGTGTATTCTAGGTTAAAAACGGAATTTCTAAATATTGGCGACTTGTTGACTTTGGCGAGATTCTTGGAGAATGTAGATACTTCTGGAAAAACTCATCACGGAAGCTCTAGGACCAATACTAAGCGAAATAGCCTAGAACCTTCCAGAAGCTTGGCAAAACTCATAGAATATTCGCCAAGTCATGTATAAATACCAACGCCCGACATAGAGCGAGTAAGTGAAGACTATCTGTTTTGTTTAGTGCATAGAAATTGTTGACTATCTGAAGTATTTGAGACTTCTGTGATTGGAAGTTGTTTCTCCAATTGTACTAGCAAATTTGCAATTGTATAACTGCTACTTTTATGGTTGGAATCTTCTGTAACCTATTGAATTTATACGAATAAAAATATTGTAATTTTTAACTGCCTTATAGACTCTCAATCGACATGAACCCCGAAGCGCGTTACAATATGTTTGAAAGGGAAAATGCAATTCTGATAATCTGGAAAACTATGTAATTCTAAATGTCATAATAGTATGTTGTTCTTGTTGTTGTGTGCCAGCCAGGCTGGCAATATGGGGTGCGCTGCTCCACTTTTCCAATTGAACCATATTTGGTGGGGAACAACAACAACAACAGAAAAGTATAAATAAATGTGTTTCTGAAAGATAATATGGGTTTAGTGTGTTTTTGACGCGGAATCGTTTTAAATAAGTTCTAATAATCAAAATTTATTTCTTTATTCAAGTAAAAAAACTCTCAATATTGGACTTGCAACCAGCAACACAACAAATAATTTGTTCTTTTCTATCAATGTATCAGAAATGATTTTTTTTTGCATTACTTTTCTAGTGGTAAAGCAATGTCATGCAATCTGGATTAAAGAGCCATTTCAATGAATTTTAATCTATTTAAACTCATTTCATTCATTATATCACGTCAATTCATTAGGTTTTCGTCAATGTTATGAATTAAATATTTCGATTCTTCTATAAACATATGAAGTTGTTCATCTTCTGTTGCATTCACCAGTTTTATTTTTCCATGATTATAGCTTATATTTCATCCCAAATTTAGATTTGGTTGCATTTTTTGTTACCTTTCCAAAGATATCACTTCTAATTTCTTAACTGTAACTTCAGTCACGTAAAAGTACACCTTACTTTCTCTGTGACTAGTCAACTATTTGTGCTCTTATTTAAAATTACTAAATTATTTCATTCCGTTAAATGAAAGAACACAATAAAAAACAATCAATTTAAAGCAACCAATTAACTCAATAATATCCGTCATCAAAATACAATAAATAATATCAAGATTTAAATCTGCAGTTTAGTAAGTTATTGTTCAAACTAAATAATATCTGAATCTTTTAATGATGACGACTTTTTTACGCTGAAATAAAAAAGATAAGCTTAATATCAAAGTTTAAAAGTTACTCACTTTATCCGTGCAATTTTACAGTAATCATTTTTAAAATGAAGATAAAGCCACAAAATGTAATGAATTGTTCTATTAATTAATTTATATTATCAAAGTATTCAATAATATCGCTGTAAACAACCCTGAAATTATTTAGATATAAACCTTGAAAGAGCACATAAAAACAAACTTTTTTCCAAGGGATTTTTCAGTTTGGACAAAAAGAAAATGTTTACCGAAGTAATATACAAGTATAATTAGATTCTTGGATAAATAACTAGATAATACTTTCTAATCCTCTTAGAATTTCAGAAGCAGTTTTGATATTTTTGCCCGACTATAAGTTTGCCTTAAGTCTTATATGTCTGATAGTAATAAGCTTACATATTAGTTCACCTAACATATTTTCCTTTTATGCAGCAAAAAACCTATAAGTATTATGGCTTCCAAATTGGTAATCACTTTTTATTGGAGTATGTTTTACAGACACGAATATAATGGCAACTTCTAAGAATGAAATATTATAATGAAAAAGATAATCAATACTATGAAGCATTATCATAACCATTTTACAAACATTTTAATCAATATGCTAGAGATATTTAAAAGTACTATATTTTCCATTATGATACTTTAGTAATTACACCCCTTCATTTCAAAATTCAGTTGATATTTTCAAATTTTCTTATTGGTTAAAACTAAATTCTATCTATTAAATTATATAAAAGACCACAAAATTATTTTTCGAATTTACTCATAAGAAAAATTTAATATGGTGTATTTGAAAATATCAGTTTTTCAATTCAATTCTGGTTATGGTTCAAAGAATTTTTAAAATACAATTTTTTTTGGGATAGTTTTCACTCATTATTTTGCGAATTTTTTATTTATTTTAAATTTTTATCTTGCACTGTAATTTAAAATTCTTTTTCAATGAATATTTCAAAGTTTTTTTTTAAATATTGAATTTGGCTTGTGTCAAGTTTATTCAAATTGCCAAAATTTGAATAAATTTGGCACAAGGAGAAAAAATATTGTGCCAAATTTACATACGCTTGAAATTTAGAGCAGGACATTTGTATACCTTATCTTTTAAGAGCCTTTATTAATAATTTTATATTGGATCATTTTTCTTCATAACTTGCAAATGCCGAAATCAACAAATTGATGTGTGTGAATACATTATTTTACATTTTACTGTAAAAATCTTTATATGTTTAAATTGATTAATTATATAAGACTTTAAGCTTAAAAATACGTAAAAATACATTATCTTGAAGTACAATTTAGCCTTAAACAGTTAGCTCAGTCCATTAAAACTGCAATTAAGTACTTATGATAGCAGAGAATTGGAGATTTCTGCTCTTCTATTTAAAATGGAATTTCTTTTTAACAGCTCTCCATTAGTTTCGAGGAATTAAAGGAAGGTTTCGAATTAACAAACATATATCATTCCAATTTGTTGTAAGGTTTGGAGAAGGTAATTTAAAATTTTCTCGAATGTTTTGCAAAATAAGATTATTTGTTGCTAAATTGAAGCTTCTCTTTGACTTTATAGAGGAATGTTCTCATTATTTTACGAGTCATTTTTTACAGGATTTCTTATGCCTTTTTTATATGCTATCTTTTTTTTTAAATTTACAAATTTTAAAATATTATTATTTTTATATAGGTGTCACAATTTTCTAATGCAAATTACCCATACTTTTAAAAACTCAAAATATTAACTAATTTCTTAAAAGTATTCAGTAGTTTTTTAAAATAAAGTGTTCGAAAAAAATTTAGCCGAGACATGTTAAAATTTTCATTGAGAATGTACGTTTTGTGTCCAAAATGTTTTGTGGTACTGGCTTACACTCTTTTTGCAAAAAAATCGAAGCTCCATGTAGAAAATCTTTTTTTTAATGAAATTGAATATTGTTTATACAAAGATAAAAAAGGATTAAAAAACCAAGTCATAATAAATGTTAACCGCCCACAATCACCCACTAAGAGTTCAAATTTATAGTTGGTCGAACCATCCCTGGAGGCAATGCATCGCATGCTGTAGTTTCTCGAGGCAAGAAGTGGTAGAGGTTCCAAAAATTCATCCAGCGACACATTCTGCCATGCATTCATCAGTTTTATCAACAGATCTGAGATATCTTGTGGTGTCCGAATCTGGTAGCCTACATGTCACAGACATATTGGTGAAAGGTCTGGAGATCTTGCTAGCCAAAGAAAGCAGTACGGTGACAGTCCAGAGATATGCGAATGGTATTATCTTGTTGGAAATGGCCCCAGGATGATGTGCCATGAAAGGTAATGCAAACGGCCGTTATGATATGATGAAGATGTATAGAGTGTTACTGAAGATGACCTTCTGTCAGAAGAAATAGTGCCCCATACCCTCACACAAAGAGTTATGCCGGAATGAGTTTTTATGACAAAGGTTCATTAAAACCGTTGGTCCCGTCCTCTCCAGACACGAACACGGTGGTCATCTGCTTCAAGAGGGGAGAGGGTTTCATAATTGAACCCTATATGATGCCAGTCTGATTGCAAAAATAATGATCGGCTGTGAGACAACTGCAGACGACTCCACCGTTGTAGTAGGGTCAAGGACAAACGTCTTAAAAGTGTCTTCAATCCCGCCTTACACATGTGCCGGGAGATGGTGGACGGTATTACGGGAGGAATAAACGAGACAGTAGTGTGTTGAATAGTTGACAAAGAGACCGTACAGGTGGTTTGGGGCTGACGAACAATCCTCCTGTCTTGTTTTAGTTTGTAAAAACGGGCCAGTAAAAAATAAATTTTCCTAGAGATAATTTAAAAACTAAAGATAAGGAAAAGGGCGTGCAATTGTCAACATAAGTTCTCTTTCAATTTACAAAAATCTTGTATGAATAATGTATGAAGGTTATGATATTTTGCCTTCCTTTAAATAAATTCAGCTTACGTTAAAAACTTATCGCTTGTTTGAAGTTAAAAAGAAAATTATAAAACATTAATTTATATTAATTTATTTTATCACTATGAAAGTTATTGTAATTAATAATATTCATTTATTTATTTATAATGCATATAAATAAATGAATATTATTAATTACAATAACTTTCACGGAACAATTTTCTCCTAAATTAACTTTAAATTAAACTTACGCAAAATTGTGTGTGTGTGTGCGTCAATTTATTTTATACTTTTTTTCTTTATTGAATTTCCTTACGAACTATGGAAAAATTATTTATAATATAATTTTGAATAAAAATTTAAATTATTATTCATATTTTTTTGTATTTTATTTAACTAATGCGAGTGTTTTCATGCAAATCTCGTAAATAACAAATGCGATAAATATTCGAATAAATTTACGTTTTGAATTTAATATTGGTTTAAAGATAATTATGTATTAAAAAGTGTTTTTTTTTTGCCGTATTTAAAAGCTGGATTAATAATTATCAAGCTAATTTTTTCCTGATTTATTTGTATTAATATTAAATTACTTCATGGACTGATCTACATATTATTTATAGTTTGATTATGAACTAAAAGATTTAAAATAAGTATTTAAAGAACAAATTTCAAAAATATGTATAAGATATTTTTCAGATATAGTTGAATTTTGCTTTTTGAGTAGCACATGTTGGAATTTGCACATAAAACGCTTGAGTTGTTGTTGTTCATTTGAGTTTGACTGGCAGAATGAGGTGAGCTGCTCCACTTTTCCCATTGCATTGTAGTTTTGTGTTGAGTCTGGATTTCTCAGTACACACAAGCCATGGGTACGCGTTTATATGGTTGGCAAACATTCTCAACCTATTTATACAAGAAAAGGACAATAACAGAAGAGAGACAGAGAAAGAAAGTACATCCATCCTCTAACCGGGATTCGAACCCAGGAACTCCCTATCGGCAGTCAAGCACGCTGACCATTAGACAGGATAGGCAGAAACTGATTGAGTAAACGTTCAAAAATTAGAGTTAAAAGAAGAATTTAAACTTCTTTTATATCCATCTTACAGAAGGAGGATTAAAAACTATAAATTACACAAACACGATTTAAAAATACTAAACATAATATATTTGATTTAGTTTGCAGTAATCCGAAGTTCAAACTTGTGATTAGAAAGTTTAGGGTTTTGTACTACGGAATGCCAAAGACGCGATTGAATGAGGGTGGATAGAGCACTTCGAAGAAGTCTCAATGTCCTCTAGGTGAAATGATGCAAATGGGGATTGCAGTTCCAGTTACTGTTATTCAAATTTATGAGGAAGTCAAGAGTAGACTTAATGTGTTCTTCACCATTAATTTATTATATATATATCACATATAATTTACCATATAAATTACTATTAATTAAACTACACTACTGGCCATTAAAATTGCTACACCAGGAAGAAATTCAGATAACAAAATGATATTTATTGGACAAATATATTAAATTAGAAATAACAAGTAATTAAATTTTCAAAAAATTTGGCTGGATAGATCCTCAGAAATCAGTACCCAGAACAACCACCTCTGGAAGTAATAGCAGCAGTTATACGCCTGGGCATTGAGTCAAACAGAGATTGGATTGCATGTACAGGTACAGATGCTCATGCAGCTTCAACACGATGCCACAGTTCATCAACCGTAATGACTGGCGTTTGGTGACGAGCCAGTCGCTCGGCAATCATTGACCAGACGTTTTCTATTGGTGAAAGATCTGGAGAACGTGCTGGCCAGGGCAACAGCCGAACATGTTCCGTATCAAGGAAGGTCCGTACAATACCAGCAACATGCGAATTGGCGAGTTCAGAGTCCATGCTGCTGCAAGCGTCGTCGAATTGTTCGTGCAGACACTTGTTGTCTTCCAAATGACCCCGTTTCTTGACTCACGGCTCGTGACGTGGTTGTACGATCCATTATAACCATGCGGATAATATGCCTGTCTTCTCGGCTGCTAGTGATAGGTGGCCGTTGAGATCCCGCATGGCGTTCCGTATTACCGTCCTGAACCCATCGATTCCATATTCTGCTAACAGTCATTGGATCTCGACCGACGCGAGCAGCAATACTGCGATAAAATAAACCGCAATTCCGGTACGCTTCAATTCGACCTTTATCAAAGTCAGAAACATGCTGGTACGTATTTCTTCTTCTTACACGAGGCATCACAAAAACGTTTCACCAGGCAACAACGTTCAAATGCAGTTTGTGTATGAGGAACCGGCTGAACAATTTCCTCATTTAAACACAATGTAGGTGTCGCTACTGGCGCCTGCTTTGTCTGAATGCGCTGAAAAGCTAATCATATGCATATCACAGCACCTTCTTCCTTTCGTATACATTTCACGTCTGTAGCATGTCGCCTTCTTGGTGTACCAATTTTAATGGCCAGTAGTGTATTTGTATTGATATATATCTTTAAATCAAAAATGGTCAAAAATTGATGAAATACTATGTGACTTAAATGCATCTAATGAATAATCTCATCATGATTGGTTAAAATATTAAGAGAGTTGTAATTTAACTGTACATTATATTATTCGCTTTGAATTTAAATTTTCAAACGCTCGTTATTTGTGTCCTCTAATAACCATAATAAAATCTTTAATATAAAATATATTGATATTTTTTACTTTTGAAATACATTTTAGTGCCGAAAATTGAACAATTTCATACTTTCACCGATGGGTATTAGTTTTCTATTCTTCTTTTTAAAATAGAATTTCTTCCAAGCGACTCCTCTTAAAAATTCACTTCATCAATAATTCTTAGAGCAATTTGCTGTAAGTTTAGAAGTGCGTAATTTAAGATTTCCTTAAATGTCAGGTAAAATTATGAGAGTATTTGTCTTTAAAGTTAAAGGTTTTATGAATAAATGCTTTCTTTATTTTACACGTCATTTTCAAGACAGTTTCTTTTAATTTTCATAATATAATTTTCTCTTTCATAAATTTTGAAATTTTAGTATTTTTATTTTCATGCTTTGAATTTTGAAAGCATATTTTTATTAATACTAATATAAAATTTCAACTATCTTTTTTAAAGTAAATTATAATCAATAATCCAATATAATTTTCCCATTTTTAAGATTATGTTTAAAATATATTTTTTGCGTGAATAATATGTTTTACAATTTTATTACGTATGCTTTGCTTTAATGCTTTTTATTTAAAATAAAAAATTTCATTGTATTCATGAATATTAGGAATAAAAAAGGGCAAAAAAAATTCTAATATTTATTATATTGTTCGTTATAAGATAACTTTTTTGAATTCTATCTAACGAATCAAAATTGTAGGAACATTTTTCTGAGGGATAGTTATATTTATTTGATTACAAAAATAAAATATTTTTTGTAAAATAATGAAATAAGTATTTCTTTCGAATTTGATCAAATAAATAAAAACTTAATAACTTGTTATAAAAGTAATTTACACCCATACATTACAAGACAGTTTAGTTAAAAATATATGCAAACACAGCTAAAAATACTCAACGATATCATGCATACTTTATTAGCTCTTGATTTAGCTTATAGAAAGAACCCAGTAGAAACAAATAAATATTCTCAAGGACGACTTAGAAATTGAAAATATGGCAGATGTGCTCGCTCCAATTGGCGAATTGGAGTTGGAGGAAAAACGCCAATGCTAGTTCTTTTCCAGCTAATAAAAATCTACCCTATGAATATTGCATGATAAATAGGATATTCTGCCATTTTCGAATAAAATCAATTTATATTTAAAATTAATTGCATGTTTAAAGTTAAAAGAAAAATTATACTTTATTTTTACTATTACAATATAAGATGATTGATAACAATAATTCTCATGAAGCCATTTCCTGACTAAGTTAACTATAAAGAAGTAACTCGCACCAAGTTAAATCAAATTATGAAATCATTTGATTTCATGATTTTATTTATGGTATTTTGAGGAAAATATATCTGCAGTTTCATTTAAATTTATAATTTTATTCTTTGTTTTTTACTAGTATAGCTCATTTTGCTGTATTTATGTTAATGATGTTTACATTTTCAAATAAAACTCGTAAATACCAATATATTTATAATATATTTGCATAATTTTACTTCAAATATTTATTCTTGGTTTAAATTTAGAATTAAGCTGTCTTGTAATGTTATTTTTGTTTAATAATGATTGATAGTAATAGCTGAGGCAAATAATTTTCCTTAAGTTAACTCTAAAAGTTTTCTTAACCCTTCTTTGCATGATTTTTTCTTTATTGGTGAAATAAACCAAGTTGATATATTTCATGTTCAAAATTAAAGGAAAAATGGTTAAAAAAATCTTAGTATATATTTCTAGTATAAATTTAGCAAAAAACAATATGCTAAAAATTTCCATCATCATCCAAAGTTAGAGCATTAGCTTAGTACTAAATAGAAATAAAAGAGGAAAATAACAGAAACACGTGTTACAAACCTTTCTTCCACTCATTTTCAATTTTTTAGCAATAGAAACTCTAATATAATAAAACAAAATTATAAACGAAATCATACGTTTATTGCAACTACAACAAACAGCGGAATGAGACATCTTTAAGCTCGTTTCACTGATAATGACACTTGTTTATTTTTGACAGCTATGTTTCTTTTTATGCAATGGACATTAAAAAGGTATCCAAACACGATCCACTTAAAGTGAACTTGTTCTTTTATATAATTTTTGGGCATTATAGGTTATGATGGAAATTTCCACCTTTCCTTTGCATAATGCAAAGAAGGGTTAATAATTATACAATGTCAAATTATTTCACCATTTGACATACATGTACGTGTTACAGAAAAATTATTTATACTCTGATTTTCGATTAAAATCTTAAGAGTCAAAAGTTATTTTAACAAAATTAAAATTATTATATGTAAAAAAGCTTAAAATTGAAGTAAATCATTTTGTATATATAGTTGAATTTTTTTTTATAATTTATGAAATTCTGTTGGAAGTTTTAATTTGAAACTTGCAAATAAAAATGTGTTGCATTAGTTACATTCAAAATTCATTGTCGTTTTAAAATTTAAAAAGAAATTAGAAATTCTTTTACTGTTATTTATCTAAGTTATATTGATATATTATAAATCTATATTGATAAGGATATCTTATGTGAAAATAGCTCATAAATACTAAACTTAACACATTTTGTAACAATTATATTTTGGTTTTATTGTTAGTTTAAAATTAAAAGAAAAATATAAATCTCTTTCACTATTAATGTTTAAAGGCAAAGATAACATTCTTGACAAACAATTACATGGTTGAAAAAAATTCGTAAATACTAAAAGTGATATATTTATATTGATGTTGCATAAATTTCATGTTATATAATATATTTGTATTGAATCTATGTTATATAAAATTTCTTATACTGTTATTGTTGTTTAAAGGCAACGATAATATGCTTGATAACAATAACATGCGTGAAAAAATTCGTAAATACTAATAGTATACTTGTACTAAACCCGGGTTACCCTGGTGTGCTAAAGTATTACGAACTTGTTGCAGACTCAGAAACTTCGGAGGTAGTAGGGGATAGACTAATTATATCTAAGAGTCCTTTGCCTGGTGTTTGTTTTTAATTTAGCAGTATTCACCTATTTCCTGGATTCTAGTAATACCCCCTAATAGGAATTTGTTGCCAATTATGTCTGAAGTAATACTGTGAGTATAAAAATACGAAGTGGCCTGAAATTGTGTATATATATATATATATATATATATATATATATATATATATAGTGGGATTGAAAGCACCACCAGATGGCCCTACACATCAAGTTTGCCGATGGACATTTAAGGCCTGTTCACACGTTCCGAGTTTCTTGTCCGAGTTAGCAATATAACGTCATCAAAGCCGAGAAATCGGTTTCTCGGATTCAAGAGTGGTGTTTACCTGATACGATTTCTCGCAGTCGATATTTTAACTTCTGTCGTAGTTTCACAATTGATTTTCATTGATTACTGTTTTGTTTACAGACGATGTGTTTTTCGAATTCAGTATTTAATTTGTGCTTTCTTTTTTCTGTTTTTCAATATGAATTGATGAAATAAAAATTATGTAGATATAACCTCAATCTCTATTCTTCAATTAAAATTTTAATGTTTTCTTTACTCCAATTCATTTTGATAACTGATCGTTTGCAAGAAAAATTTGATTTTCGTGTCTTCCGATGACGTCACTCTTCCATAAAGCTGATTGGCTGTGGACAATATCTCGGATGAAAAAGTAGCACGTGTTCTACTTCTTTCCGAGATCGGATCGCGATCTCCAAGAACGTGTTTACACACTCCGATTTCATGATGACAACGAGATCCGAGCAAATTGGGACAAGATATTCGGATCGTGTAAACAGGCCTTAGAGAGGAATAGAATAGAATAGAACGACTAGGAGAGTTGTGAGATGAAAGGGTACAAACGACTTTGGATGTTTTTTGACCCGCACGCGATCATTAACTTTCAAATTATAACTCCCTAAGATGATGTTTCTATGATATTCATTTGTAAATCCTTATTTTTTCGGAACCATTATTAAATAGTTTGAGCTTCGTCTGCAATTTGTTTCTAATAATGAAGAAATCGAACCCTTATTTTTGCTGTCAGATGCTGCAGAATAATGTGAAATGATGAAGACGGGATTATGAAGTTAAGAAAAAATATTTATTACTTTATCAAAGTGTTTAAATAATCATCTTACACATCAAGCATCTGAAAAGGTATGTACATTTTTCTTATTTCAAGATGAAGTTGAATGACATTAAAGAAGTAAGCATTGCACTGCACAATATTCAGTGAGACAAAGTAAAAGTTCCTACATAAATTTATTTTTGATTCTGATGGAAATCGCTCGAATCAAAATTGTATAAAACAGTTTTCCGGTTTAAACTTTGCTATCAAAAATAAAGAATTTAAAAACTATAGAACATAATTTTTCTTGGAATGAATTAATAATAGTTTTTAACATCTTAAATATTTCATTGAAAGGAAATATATCTGATATAGGAAAAAGAATACTTGAGCGATTGTGCTCTTTGAACTCGTTAGCTGAAGAAACGGGCGATTTCTGTCTGTCTGAATCAGAGGCAGACGAAACAAACAACGAAAGCGAAACAGATTCTCCAATGAAATGTAGACATAAAAATAATTCTTCAAATGTGAGTATTGCTAATGAGCGTAGTAAAAAGATTGATTCTCAAAATATTTATACCAATTATTCTGATATCGAAAGCACAATTACCAAATTTATTGTTGAGTCGCATGAAAATATAAATAATTGAAAAGAAAGTTTTGAAAATATGTATCGAAACTGTTTTAATTATCAAAATTGTCTCATATTTTGTTGATTGGTTTAGGAACGACATCAATTAAATCACTAGGTTATTTTAATGCAGAAATTGGAATTGGTTATTCAAAAGTTAACACAAATATTTATGTTATAAATGATAACTATAAGTTTTGATTTAATTGTAGGAACTGGTATTATAAATCAAGGTACTTTAATCGTTTTGATTAATGGAGTATATTGTTACACACTAACAAGAACGAAACGGATTTCTTTATTAATTTTGTATATCTTAACAATGAATCAGAAATTGTGATTTACATCACATTAAGGATAAATCACTGTGTTCTGAAATACATTCAATAATAAAAAAATTTGTTTCTAATAAAATTAAAACTGTTGACGTTAATTAAGATGAAATACCGATTTATGTGCTTTTTCCCCGACGATTACCACCTTTTGAGAAAAAATTGAAGAATGGTTAGCTAAGGGAATAGTTCGTAATAATTCTTTCGATTTCTCTTCACCTGTCGTATTAGTTAAGATGAAAGGTAAGTCCTATAGACTTTGCATTGATTACAGGCACTTTAATAAGAAAACAGTTCGTGAACATTTTCCATTGCCAGATATCGATAACGTAATAAATAAATTACATTCTTTTTGGATTTATGAAAACGGTCTCTATCATGTTGACGTTGAGGAAAGTTCTTGTAAATATACTTCTTTCGTTACGTACGATGGCATTATGAGTTTTTGAAGAACATATTTTGATTAACTAATTCTCCTAGTAATTTTTAAAAATACATCTATAATATATTTCGACAGAAGGTGTTGTAGTGATTTATATGAATGATTTAATTATTCCTGCCAAAAATGAAACCGAAGGTGTTAAAAAACTTAAGCTTGTTCTACAAACGGAGTTCCAGTATGGATTTGAATTGAACTTAAAAAAAATGGAATTTTTTGAAGCGTGAAATAGAATTTTTAGGTTATAAAAAAATAAATGGTGAATAAAACTTTTCCACATATAAAACTTAAGCTGTAATCAATTTTCTCCCGAACCAAAAAGTACAAAAGACGCTCACGGATATTTAGGCTTGACTGGGTATTTTCGAAAGTTTATTAAGAATTATATTATTGCTAAACTTTTAAGTAATTTGTTGAGTCTAAATTCAAATTTAATGAAAATGAAAGAAATTCCTTTAACCAATTGAAATATATTTTATCCACGGTGCCAGATCATACTATATATATATATATATATATATATATATATATATATATATATATAT
>JAPDSC010018753.1:0-20720 GCA_026290005.1 Latrodectus geometricus
CTGCATTAAATTTATTCAGCTACTAAAAAATAAATCTACATTTAATCGATATTAATCTTTAATAAAATATTTATCTTGATTATTCAACATGATGATTAATTCAACATCAAAATAATACGGCATTCATCAACGTAATATTAATTTTGCTCAAAATAATCATTCATTTGTAGATATTGAAAATTATTCAGCTACAGAATAATTAAAAATTCGTCTACAGGAAAAATTATTAAGCTACAAATTAATAAAATATATTTGCTTACATTAAAATATTACTTGACTACAAATTTAGAAAATATTTTTCTATATAAAAATTATTCATTTACAAAATAACTTATTTGTAAACATTAAAAATTATTCATCTTCATGAAAGAACATAAAATGTTTATTTAGTTACATAAAGTTCTAATTTATTTAAGTACTTTTCTTTTATTCTGGAATAATCGGATAATATATACGATTTTCCAAGAGAATCTATGTATTCTCAAGGAAAATCTGTAAGGGTTCGACTACTACTACTTTACTAATGTACAAAAGAATGAGAAAGTAGATATATTGATTCATTTTTTGATAAACTCATAAGATAAAAAAACAGCACATTAGCACATTTTGCTGGAATATTTTTCATATATATTTAAATTTTATGTTATAAAAACTATTTATTCCTTAAAAAGTTTTCGAAATAAAATATTTACCTAGACAGCTTTTATGGTATTAATATATTCTTGAGTACAATGTGCACTATTATTTTTAATGTAAAAGAAAGTAAAATGAGAATTAAATGGTAAAATATCTATAGTATTTTTCGTCCCCTTTGTCTTAAAAAGACATCAAAATTGAATGGAAATCTTTATAAAGGAAAACTCTTGATTTATTGAAAGGAGAGTGAAGTTTGTTTTCCAACATAACACAGTTTATAGGTTGTAAAAAATTAACAGAGTTTTCTCTGTCTAGAGAAAATCATTTTCATCATATAAGTTTATTGGGATAAATACTTTAATTATTAAACAATGCGACCAGTATAATATATATATAGCATGAGATATAATATCAGAGAATCCAATATAATATATCGAGAGTTTATCGAGTATTATTTTTCGATATACATTATTTTTACTCATTTTTAATTTAAGGCGATACATAGAAATAAATAAATTCATAAATTTACTTGATTTCTATGAAATCAGCCAAAATTAGATAATATTTTTATCTTTCTAAATTTATCGACTAACATTTACTTTTTTTTACTTATTTGTTTGTATTTAAGAACTTAAAATAAACTAGTAATGAATTTATCATATACATATTCCCTTCATAGATTCATAAAAGTAATTAAAAGCTGTGAACAAAAAATTGCTCTTTCTTCTAGTATTTCATTATAAATAATCATTACATTTCAAGGTTCTTTCAGTTGCTATAGCAACAATTTCAAAATCTCTTGTAAAAATATTTAAGATCGTATTCATGCTCATAAGTAATATTTACGTAAAGTTAGGTATAAATATGTTCTTTACACTTAACATAGTAGCAGTGTTCGTGTTTATATATTTTGTTTTATACGTGTTTATATGTTTAATTATAAGGTCACAACTCAATTTTTAGGCCTTGACAGTGGCTTATGTCAAGACTTGCAACATCATAAGCATTTTTATGTGTAAAAAAGTATTCAATAAGGTTTCTTATCCAAAATCTATTTTTGAAATAGGAAATTTTCATAACCAACTAGTGAATTAAGATTAGAATTTATTTTTCGATAAAAAAGTTACCAATATACTTCTTACCTTGATAAATAGTTAGTTGTAAATACGCAGTTTATAGAAAACATTCCTTGTCTAATCATAATTGAAAAACATGGTTATTTTATTTGAAGTTTTATTCTTTAAATTAATATTTATTATTAATATTCGTTTTCAGAATTTTTAATGTTGAATTCAATGAAAGAAAAATTAAAAAAAAAAATTTCGCCATTTTCAAAATGCTTTTTAAGAATTTCAAGAAATTTTGTAAGAGAATGTCATCCTTTCCTTATTTTTTATCTCTTTCACAATTAAATATAAAAGTGCATAATAAAGTAAATTAATATCTGGCAATAAAATATGTGTTCTTGAAGGTGTCTAAAAAGCCAAATGAAGAAAAGAAAACACTAGAAGATTCTCTGTCGACAATTTTCTTCTACTTTAAAATTAATGCAACTTAACACAATTTCTAGCCTTTATGCAGCAAGGAATTAATTTCACTGCTATTATAAAATGGAAAGAATTTTCATTTATCTCACATAATTAACAAAAGCCAGTAAAATGGATTGCATCTAAATTAGTTCCAACTGTAACTGTAAATCGCTTTGACCTTCAAAACTATAGAATTCAATTTAAATTATTTTCCTATTCCTTCTATTCTATTTTCTTAAGACGCCATTTCTATCATCAAGAAACGCGTTTCATTAAGTGAAGCGTATTAAAAACTGTTACAATTCCATTTCTGTATAATTTTCTTTAATATGTATACACAGAATTAATTTTTTTTACGCAATAGGTTGTCCCATTGAAACAAAAATTACGTTTCTCTTTTTACATTTGCATTTTTAGGGGCGACGGGTGGCATTCGAATGTGTTCTAATTAGATCATGATTCATGGTAATTTCTGGACTGCGGTTTCGCTTAACTGTCTCTTCTCCCCGTTTGGAACTCTTTATTTTGACCTTCGAACAACACGCGTTCTGACTTGCGCAACAGCGAATTGTCTTGCTTTCGATACTGAAGATTCAACCAAGGCCACTTACAGATCTTCATCTGCACCTGCTTCAGCAAGAAGAATAAACCAGTCCCCGACTTTCGATTTTTGAGATGTTTTTCGCGGTAAAAGCGGATGACCTTGCGATGAAAATGACCTTAGTGCTCTAAACTGTAATTTAAAATGACCTCTGCCAGACAGTATGTTCTCCAATTTGTAGGGAGGGAATTTTAGTTAAATGATGTTTCACAAGATAAATATGCTGTAAAGGAAGAAGTTTTTAAATAATTAAAAATTAGTGAGAAATTCTTCTTTCAATATAAAAGGAGTTATTGTGCGAGATAATTTTATAGTATATTTATTTTTGATGTTTAGTTTAGTTTTGAATAAATGACATAAACAATAATTTATTTGTGTCTGGTGGGATACGAAATTAAACCAAGATGCGTGTGCCAATTGAAGTAAATCTATAAATTATTATTAATTTCTGTTAAAAATATCAAAAAATATTTTCTCAACAAACGTAATGTATTAATTAATATAAAAAACAAATCAATTAAGTTTTTTGCCTTTTAGAACTAAAGACACTCTATTCGAAAGAGGCATATCATATTTAAAAGATTGTACTGCATAATTTTTTCGTTACTTTGTACTGACACATAAAGTTAAACGTGTGAATAATGCTTCCATTACTGTAAACATAAAAAAAATTAAGAAGTAATCTTAACGGTATTAAAATCAGGAATTCCCAACATATTTTTTTTAATTTAAATTTTAAAATAAATTCATATTTATTTTTTATTTGGTGCTTAATTATTATCTTCACATAAAATATTCGTACTTAATTATATTGAAGAAGTTTTCAATATTTGATTATGTATTTATTATTAATCATAATAATATTTATTTATAAAAGTGGGTTATAAAAATAATGAGTATAGCATTTTGTGTGTATTTATTGCTCCCTCTAAATATAATATATAGACCGTTGAATATTTCAAAGAGTTCAAAACTCTTCTGTAATTGTGGCGCAGAAACGTGATTGACAGCTGATAGTTGAACCAATCACTTAATCACAGTTTAAAATTGTAAGGAGATTAAATATCAATAATGAGGCAGTTGATTCTATTCAGTAGATTCATTCTTCAGAAATAGGCAGCTGAAAAATTCGAAACTTATCACAATCTTTTAATCTAACTTGAAATATTTTGTGAATTTATTATGGGTACTAAAAGCAATTGTATTGTTCAAACATCGAAGCATTTTCTTTAAAAGTATTTTATTTTTAGAACTTAACAATTAATGTTCAAATTTAATTTGTCTCTTCTAATTTATTTTCCTTTCCAAATTAAAGATATTCTTTTTAACCTGATAGTACATTCAAATGCTTTAACAGGAAATATTTTTTTTTTAAATTGATGATTCTTAATTTTGATTTTAAATAAATCGATATTTCAGCAGATTTATTTTGAAACAGAAACAAATATACCATCAAATTAAGAAATTTGAAAAAAATAGAAATGCAAATTAATTAAAAAATAATCTACACTTCAAATTATTTATATATATATATATATATATATATATATCCTCTTTGTTTGATGTTAAATTATTAACTGATATTGACCAAAGCTGTGTTTTTAAATACATTTTAACTCAGAAAAATTAAAAATACATAGAACTTTACGATTAATCATAACCCTTTTCGACAACATTTGTATTCTCAGATGTTTTATGAAAAGCGATCTAAAGAATATGCTGGCCATATAGTTAGTAGCAGTTGAGAATTTTCTGTTATAAGGAAAATCCATAAAATACCAACATATTGCTATTCATAGAGTGCTTTACCAACATCAATCGTTACCATCGGCGTTAATGCTCCAAAACTTTCTGAGCATCATCTTTCGTATTTTTTTTTGGCATCAGTCAGGAAACTATAAAAATTATTATCATATAAAATTTATCTCTTAAATTAATAAGTGATAAACACAGATTTATATGTATAAAAATAATAAATTCGTTTCTTGGTTCTTAATACTCAAACATAAAAATAATGATTTAAGACACCAAAAATCTTAGGTTATTTGGTAATCAAAAGATTAGACAATTTGTTTTGTTTGTCCTCTTATAATTTATAAATATTTTTCAATAAAAACAACTTAAATATCAAAACAAAATGATAGAGTTTTTAGATTAGTCTTATATGCACAATACTTATACATGTTTTTGATATCCTTTGTTAATTTTAAACATAGAATAAAAATTAAACATGATGCATATTTTATGTTTCAGTTGTTTCCCAGAAGAAAGACATTTGCAAGCGGGAAAATGGCTTTTATCCTCATGAAGAGTACTGCGACTATTTCTACGAGTGTGTAGATGGTGTGCCTTATCTACAGGAGTGTCCTAATGGGTTGGCGTTTGCTGGCTCTGGCCGAAGTTTGCTTAACCATTGCGACTATGCTCACAAAGTAGGATGTCCTGATGAAGAAACTGGAAGGATCATGGGACGTAAGTAATTTGCTTCGATCTAATTTATTTCAGTGGTAACCACAGTTATCAATATGACATCTTGTTCAGTTTCAAGGCCTTTGTTATTAAAATGGTGATATCATATAAATCATGGTATTACAAACAATATTACCATAAGGAACAACCCAAACATATCATTTCTGATTTTTAGTTTATGAACTCGATGCATTACATGTGTGTTATAGTAATCACAATAACTACTGTTTAATAATATCAGAATGCGTCTGATCAAGAAATTTCTTAACTATGCAATGCATTTGGGTTGTTTGAAGTTGGTAATAATCTTTGTTCTATTATGTTGGCAGCTGGAAAAATATGATGCTGATAAACTCTGCTTCAGTCAATTTTGACAAAGATCTTGCTGCCTCCGTTTTGATGATGGAGGCCATACATACATAACTATGTAGACGAGTTTAGGACTGTACCTAAAATTTAATGGATTTGAATACTCGCCTATTTCCAAGTGCCTAGCAATTTCGAGCCACGGTTAGGTTAGGAAGTCACCCTTCTTTTCAAATCCACACTACACCAGATGAAGAACTTTGAAAATCACAAACTAACGTGGACAGTTAAGGTTTGCTTATTTTACGAGAAGCGGCGTGGAGGTACTAAGCCTCTGGGACAATGGAGGGCAATTCAAGAACTATAATATTTACGATTTATCTTGGCTAACTGATGGGACCACGCTCTTTGTAGTGGAAGGTCTCATATTTGACTTAAACCTCTCTGGTCCAAAGGCAGATGAATACAGAGTTTCTATTTACTTTCGTATCGCCAGGATTTCTGAGATTTCTTCCTTACGACACGTGGTTACCTCCTACTATCTCTGAAAAATTCTCTTGCAAACAGGGATCTTCAAATGCTTTTAAACTGCTCTCAACTCTTAAACTGTCGGCAACATGGTATTATAACATTTAATTAACGTGTTCCTGTTTGTTAAAGCTGATATTTTAAGTAACTCAAGCCGCTAATATGGAAAATGATGATACCATACTGAAAGTTATTGCTTGATCACATTTAGTAACTCTATTGCTTAAAATCATAGAAAATATGTACTTGAGGCAACAGAGAAATGGATTTAATTTTAGTAACAGACATCATTGTGGTTTTCCTAAGGAATTCCATTATAAATAAAACTATATCTTGCTAAAAGAATAGTCAACAAACACTTATTATTTAAATAAAAAAGATATATTATTATAAAAATTTATTTGAATAAATTTAGATAAGAATAATTTATGAAGCTTGTGTACCTGTAATATAGTTATCTATTGTAATTTATAATCACTAACGAATGCTAATGTTTCTTTACAGAACCACCACGTGGCACTGGCCACTGTCCTTACCTATATGGCATCTACCCTCATGATAAAAGCTGTACAAGGTACTGGTTATGCTGGAATGGTACTGGAACTGTACAGATGTGCCCATTCTCTCTTCTCTACAATGAAGTAGAACATGCTTGCGACTGGCCCGAGAAAGTACCTGGTTGTCAACAACATCGTAAGCATAAATTGAGTCATTTTGTTTATGTATACATACTAAATCATAATAAACTAGCACTGAAAGTATTCCTTCCTGGCCGTTTAAAAAATAAGCAGTGAAAATGCGCTTTAGGTCTCCTACTCTGCCAACTTGGCGAAAGTGTGCTGTGGATCCGGTACTTGGCGGGTTTTCAAAAACGCTGTTGCCATGGCGATAAGGGAATATGATTTTTAATGGTTTTAAACTAATTGGCAACCAATGAAAATGAACGATTTTTCAAACTGAAACTAATTAACGACCAATGAAAATGATAAAAGAAAAAACCAATTAATGAGCATGCGCGAAAAAGCACAAATTATTTCCTCCGGAGGTTGCCATAAAGAGCTCATTAGTTATAAAAACGTCTGGTTTACCACGCTTGGTGCATTTATCGCCAAGTTGGCAGAGTAGGGGACCTAAAGCGCAGGTTAACGAAATAAGCAATTGAATGTATTACACTTATGCTTGCTTTTATCTATAGAGTTTATATTTTCGAACATAACCTCTTATACATACCTAGATGATCTTTTCTGATTATGACGGACGATTAGATAATGATAACTTATTGGCCTAGTCATCAGTTCACCTGACAATCAAATCATAATCAAACAAATCATGAGATGGTCTGGTTGACCAACACATAATGTTTACAAGCGACTTTTTATTTGGATATAAATAACATAGTTATGTTTATTTAGTATATAAAAAATAATATGATTTATATATACTGCTTTTATGTTGTTCCGTATAAAATAAAACTTTGATATAAGAGATACATCAAGAGTTACAACACATATTTAATCAAAGAATTCAGTCATTTGAAAAGTTAAATCATTTGTTAAACAGATTTTATATACTTATGAAGTAGAAAAGAAAGAAAATGTGCAATATTTAAAATTTTATTATGATTGGATTTAAGTTAAAACTTTTCTATGACTTTTCTATAAACCAGTTATAAAAATTTACTTCTCCATTTTGTGCATATTAATAGATGATAATGATAAATTTTAAGCTTAATTAAATTTGTAAGGATGCCGATTTATTACTTTACATATTTTGATTTAAATTTGGAAAGCACAAAACAATATATAAATATCTTGGTTTATTTTTATTTTACCGTAGTCAGAATTCCTATCTTATTAGTTTGCAGTTATATTTAATATTTTTACAGCAAAAATATTAGGTTGGGAAAAAAGTAATCCATTATTTTTTCGGTAGACGTCTGTAATGATCGATATCTCGTGAGGTATCTATCAAACAATTTCAGATTTATGCTCGTTGGAAAGTTGACATTTGACACTAAAATATCCTCTTGTGGTTTTTTGTTTGATTCATTCAGTTACGAGTACAAGGTTTTAAAAATGGAAGAAAACAAACAGAAAATTCGATACATTTTCGTTTTTCTCTTGTAACGGCGAAAAAGATAGCCGGGTGGATAAAATTGTGAAAGGTGTTTATCGTCCTATATAAGACTGTAACAACCAGTTAGGTACAATTTTTGTTTCGTCGATTCCGTTCGGGTATTTTTGATGTTAGAGATGCACCTCCCATGTGGATACAGCATCGTCGAAAATGTCTATAAAATATCAAAAATGATCGAAATTAACCATGTCAGCAGTCGTAACGCGCAAGACCTAAAAATCTACATGAAAGCTGTTTTAAACCTTTTTACAAAGTAAATCCAAAAGAAGTGACATAAAGTTCAAGTAAAAATAATGGATTTCTTTTTCCCCAACCTAATGTTAAAGTTTCCTAGTGGAAACTGTATATTACTGATGGAGGAATAGACAGTAATTATCAGGAATTTAATCTGCATTTCCCCCAAACTTAGTGTTTTTTACCTAGGTAATAACCACTTCATAATACATTACAAAGACGTAATACACTGACATACAACTTCACCATATATGAGAGTATCAGAGAAAGGGAAACAAATAAATAAATTTTTTCTTAAATTTATGTAGAAAGCAGTGATTTTGACCCAACCACACAAATTCTTTCATTTTTAAACAAAGTGGGATTAAATTTACTAAGAACTGACTTTTATCCATTGGACTTTGTTGAGTAATCTATTTCATACTGTTCTTAATTTCGTTTTTATTTACTACTAGCTTTGTGCAAGAGTGTACCTAATGGAGTGCAGCCCATTCAAGGTTCATGTACTCGATACTGGTTGTGCATGGGA
The DNA here is from genome assembly GCA_026290005.1 of Latrodectus geometricus. NCBI lineage: Eukaryota > Metazoa > Arthropoda > Arachnida > Araneae > Theridiidae > Latrodectus > Latrodectus geometricus. The sequence goes on from JAPDSC010018753.1 coordinate 8,969, forward strand.
GGTTATCCGAGACTGCAAAGATGCCCAGCTGGCTTAGCCTTCGCAGCTGAATCAGGAAGATGCGATTGGGCCTCCGACGTTCCCGGATGGTAAGCACATTAGAATTTCTAGAACTATCTTGTCTCGACAAATTGACTTCTTAGCTCGATAATTATAACTCTAGTCCATTCACCTAATTCTAAGTGTTTAATCTAAACCAAAATACATTTATTTGTGATGGAATGAATAATTTGTTTCTTTTTTCACACAGTGGTTAATTCCATCAAGACCTACGATTTAAAAAATATTTCGGGAAACATTAGCCATCCTCACTTAAAATGTGAATCAAACTTGTTGTTGTTAAATAGAAGTCCAAAGCGCTAAGTTTGATGTGATAAAATTGAATAGAAAACTTTTAATATATGTTAAGATTTGTGTTTCTTCAACATGTGTTTCGTAACATGCATAATAAGCAGTATTTTGTAAAATAATTAAAATTGATAAAAGTAGAAATTTTCATACCGATTATTTTCGATAACAAGTTACAAGCTCAAAGCTAGTTTTTGTACATAGGGCATAAAGAATTCTATTATTAATTTAATTCTATTATTAATTTTATTAATTTAATTCTATTATTAATTATAATTCTATCATTCAATTTTTAAAGAATTAGAATTTTTCATACCGCAAGTTTATATTTAAACAGAAATACGTACCAGTGTAGTTTAAACCAAAATTGCCTTTGAATGATATCAGATATTCATTCAGCTATTTTTGATTATGAGAATATATTAACTCAAAATTAAAGTTTACAAACACAATGTATAAAAAGCCTACAACTGCTGTAGGCTGATAGCTAAGAAAAATAAGGACATAAGCCTATACACATTTCGTCAAATAAAATTCTGCTAAAAAATTTTGCACCTTGGTTGATTGTTTGCAAAAATATTGATTCAGATTTAATTTTTAATTAAAATATATAATGTTACTAATTAATAACAAATGAAAGGTACTCTAGCATAAGTACATTCTCAATTGAATTCGACCATTCTTCAAAACGCTTAAGGGAATTAAATTAGTTTGGGGAAAAAGTTATCCATTATTTTTTCGGTAGACGTCTGTAGTGATCGCTCTCTCGTGAGGTATCTATAAAACAATTTCAGATTTATGCTCCTTGGAAAGGTGACATTTGACACTAAAATATCCTCTTGCGGTTTTTTGTTTAATTCATTCAGTTACGAGTGCAAGGTTTCAAAAATGGAAGACAACAAACAGAAAATTCGATACATTTTCGTTTTTCTCTTGTAACTGCGAAAAAGGTAGCCGGGTGGCTAAAATTGTGAAAGGTGTTTATCGTCCTATATAAGACTGTAACAACCAGTTACGTACAATTTTTGTTTCGTCGATTCCGTTTGGGTATTTGGATGCTAAAGATGCACCTCGCATGGATACAACATCGTCGAGAATGTCTATAAAGTATAAAAAATTATCAAACTTGACAGCATGTCAGCAGTCGTAGCTGCGCACAAGACCTAAAAATCTACATGAAAACTGTTTTATATCTTTTTACAAAGCGAATCTGAAAGAACTTACAAAAAGTTCACGTAAAAATAATGGATTTCTTTTTCCCCAAACTAATGTTATTTATAACTTTTGCAACAAAGTTTTAAATTAGTGTATATTTTCAATTATAGTACAATTTAAAGGAAAAATAATCCTTATGTTCAATGGAAAAGTCAAATGGAATCTAATGAATTCTTCTTTAATCCATAGTGAACCAACTCCTGCTCCAGAAGAAGATGAACGATCCCTCCAGTCAGCGAACAGTGGAGGTCGAAGGAGAGTAGCACCAAGTGATGATGAATCCACCTTGAACTAAACGACCCTTCGCCTTCGATACGAAATGAGTGTGCTATAATTTTGTCAAAGTATTTTCAGTGATACATTTTCATCAGTTCTCATAATTGTATCATCAATTCATGCAACTTATGTCATCATTTGACTCCTGCATTTTTTATTTTTTATTTTTTATGCTTTGTTTGGTTAGAGTGCATTATGTATGATAATTACAATATATTTTTTACTTCGTAAACGTAAAAGTTTTTGTTTTCTCATATTTTTGCTTCGTAAATACTTAAGAAACGCAAAAGTTTTTTTTTTTTGTTTTCTCTTATACTTTTGCTTCGTAAATACTTAAGAAATGCAAAAGTTTTTGTTTTTTCATGTTTTTTGCTTTGTAAATACTTAAGAAACGCAAAAGTTATTTTTGTTTTCTCATATACTTTTGCTTCGTAAATACTTAATAAACGCAAAAGTTTTTGCTTTCATGAAATTTCTCTCAATGTGTTTCTAGGTGCATCTAGCTTTTGAATGTTTTATTACAATAAAAAAATTAAACATAAGATTAAAAAAAAAAATTAAATTAATAAAAGTTTTATTTATATACTAAAAGTTCTGTGACATTGATTAATTATTATAATAACAATAAATGATTTTATTAAGTTTAGAATAGTTAGCAATGCACAATTTTGTAAGAAATTTTGTTTAAATATTCTGTACTATTTTATTTTTCTAATATTGTTCATAGACAAATTGTAAAAAGGAAACAATAAATGATTTTGTTATTTTTTTAAAATATACAAATCTTGTATTTATTTGTGAAGTTTTAACATTTTCACATAAACTATAAAATATTTAAATGTATCAAGATTCAGGTGCCCGTCACAATTAAAAATATATAAATTCATTTAATATTTATTACTCATAGTGTATTTTATTTTTTTTTTTTAGTCTGAACTTAAAAACTGTTTTTACTACTTATATACAATAAAAATGTCCATATATATAAATAGTAAAAACAGTTTTTAAGTTCTGATTAAAAAAAATAAAATACACTATGAGTAATAAAAATTAAACGAATTTTTATATATTTTTTGTATGATAAAATTATATTTATATTTATAAAATTATATTTATATTTAATTTTAATATAAATAATTAAAGAGGAGACAAAAATTAAGTAAAATAATTTTCTCTTGGTCACTTTGATATGCAATGTAAAAACTAAAATTAATCTGTCTAATTTTATAATGTTGTATAAAATACTTAAGTATTAATTTTATGAGTTTTAAATAATTATTTACATCATTCCCATAATTGTTCATAAAAAGTAAGAAGTATTGAATGCTTCTTATTATGAGTTAAATTTTTATGAATAATTAAGTGAATTATTCACAAAAAATGAAAAGCGATGAATACTTATATATACCGTAAAGTGATTTGAAATCAGTTTATTTATAATTCTTGATGTTCAAGTAAAAAAGAAATAGAATGAGGAATATGCTTTCGAAATTTAACCTAGTAAATGGTAATCGCTTAATCTAGTACGAAATTGAACGTGTAATTGCATAAATTATTGTGTTTCACCTATCTTATTTCGAATGAGATTTTTTTTTTCACGGACGAATCAAAAAGCATAAATTTTTTTTCCATTTGAATAAAAATGAGGTAATGCAAAGACACAATAGTACAACAATTGAAATTCTCGAAGACTTATGAGATCTTAAGAGTTGGGTATGTTGGCGAACTAAGCAAATTATGAAACGAATGGAATATTTAATACTTAGATTATAGATGAAATTTTTATCTGATATACTTAGAATAAAAGCTTAGCATTTTCACAATAAAAATCAAAGATTCATAGAGCTTATTAAAATTTTTATTTATTTTTCATCTTTGAGAATATCTAAAAACTGTGAAGTTTTAACTATGACATATCTATTTTTTTTTTTTTTTTTATAATGTAAAACGCATATAACTTTTCAGAACGAGCTGTGAGTTGCTAATACACATTAGTTGTTTTTGCGATAATACTTGCTCTCGAATATAGAAGTAAGGAAATAATTTAGATAGATAATAGAAAAAAATCTACAAAAAAAGTATGGGTATATATTTTTAGAGATCTGTGAAAAATCTTTCTTTAAATATTTCAGAAAATATTAATTGAAATGAAGATTTTAGCTTTGGGTTTTCACCGATTTCAATCTCTATATTGAAAATTCAGATGGTGCTGCCATCTATGAGCCAAAAGTTGTATTTCCACCTTCGTATGAGGGTGCTCTATTCAAAAACGGAAGAAGTTCCCTCTCTGACTTCATTCGTCTAGACTCGGACGGGAGGGTTTGGCGTTGCCAAGTGTCATCAGAAACAACAACATTATTTCTAGAATACTTGTGATTCTACTCGTAATTTCAACGGAAATCTTTTATTGTGTAAATATATAACAATTCAAAATATACTTGTATAAAAATTGACACTTTTTTCTCATTTATAGTATATTTTAATTAATACTTCTCACATTCAATAAATACTATCGCGCATCCGGATGCAACTGAATAGTACTATAAAATACAATAAAGAATAAATGAAAAATCAAAAAGTGCTTTTAAAAACACGGAGAAGAATTTCCACACACATACACTTGGTTATACCAAAATAATGGAAACACCTTAGATTAAAAAATTCCTTTATAAGTGAGTTATAGAACTATCTATGGCATGCAATACTACTTGGATTTGCGTAAGAATTATGATTCATACAAATAATGAATAGGGTTGAGAGGAACATTGGATCATTCTTCATGAAGTTACTGTGAAGATTGTTGTTACTGATGACACTTGGCAATGCCAAGCCCGCCCGTCTAAAAGGTTAGGAGAATAAAGTCAGAGAGAGAGAGAGAGCGTTTTCCGTTTTTGAATAGAGCATCCTCATACGAAGGTGGAAGTACGACTTTTGGCTCATAGATGGCAGCACCATCTGAATATTCCAATTTAGAGACTAAACCAGTGAAAACCCATAACCTGGCTCCAACCACCAACAGAGGTATTAATTTTCAATGGGAACATGGAGGACATTGTGACCTGACAAATTTTACATGCCCCAGTCGCCATTAGTGAACACGATGGATCTTCGGCTAAGCCGGGATTCGAACTCACGACCTTTTGGTAACGAGAACGATGTCCTTACCAACCAGGCCACCTAGGCCTCAGCTGTAAAGAATCTGGCAAGAAATCTGAAGAAGATTATCGATTCCGTATTAAACAATCTAAAACAGATCAAAACTCCTGAAACAAACAGTCCAGAGTGACTCTATGGGTCAAGGTAGATGTTTAAGTCCCTATTGTTGTTACTCATGACACATGGCAAAACCAAGTCCTCACCCCGTTGGCGAATGAAGTCAGAATGACCATCTTCCGTTTTTGAATAAAGCACCCTAATTCGAAGGTGAAAGTATGACTTTGGCACATAGATGTCAGCATCATCTGGGTCTTCCAATTTAGAGATTGAAGTCAGAGAAAACTCATAGTCTGGCTCCAACCAACCCTAGAAGTATAAATCCCTTTTTCGGTTCATCAAACCATGACTAGACAGGTCAAACACATGAATATTATCCTGGGAAATCATTCATTATTATCCTGGGAAGCTCCAACTTCTCCAAGAAACAAAATTTACATCATAGGATAGATCTGATTATTTAAAATTTCTCTATTCTTCTCTCAACTGATCCTTTGTTTATGGTTACAATTGCCAATCAGAAAAAAAAAAAAAAACGTCCATCACGCTTGATCTACTTTGATGCTTGACAGTTGGAAGGAGACAATCACAATCTTATGCTTATGCAGAAGTCCTTCTAACGTGCACCCATCTTGTTCTACGGAAAAGTGTGAATGACGTAATTCCTACCACTTGCCAACAAACTACGTTTTGTGGGTGTAACATCACTGTGGATGACGTTTGGTACATTTGAGACAAATAGCTTAAGAATTACTGTTCCGTCATGATTCTGTTATGAATCATGATGGAACAGTAATTCTTCATCATGACGGAACAGTATCATGTCAAGAATTACTGTTCCGTCATGAATTCTAATTGTAATCCTTGACACTGGAGAATACAGATTTTGATTGAGTTCTTTGGTCACTTTTGTTGTAGTTGTTGAGTTTTCAGACATTAAGGTGTGTTTCAATACCTGTTGGTTTCTTTCACTGAGCTTCTCTTTCTTTTAATTTTTTCTTGCCAAACTTGTCTTGCAGTGTTCTGTATGCTGTCATGAGTTTAGACACCGTACCTCTAGAAATGATTCAAAGTCGAGATATTTTTGTCACTCACGAGATATTGTTTTAGCAAGACGGGCTAAAATTTCGCTACTCTGAAAACTAAGTGGTTCAAAATTTTACGCTTTTAAAAAAATCCAAGGCATAAAGAATTTTAAATAAGCTACCACATACGCTCAAATTTATACATTTCCATTTATAACAAAAAAATCTAGTAGCTATTATATTTTAATGCTTATGGAGTGCATTCAAATGTCACTTTCCATCAAGTGTTTCCGTTATTTTGATAAACACCTGAGTACATATAAAATGAGCGGGTAATTTTATTTCAGACTGTATGTATACACAAATGTTTATAGTCGAAGCGCTCGTATTCTGAGTGGTTTTTTTAAAGCAATTATCCACAAATACTGTCAATAAATTTTACTTATATTTCAATGAAATCATCTGAGATGAAGAAAGGCAGTTCAAAGTTTCATCGATAGATGGCGTTATTATTCAAATAAGAAATTTGCAGATATGCAATTGATATTTTATCAATTGTCATAAGCATTGTAAGATAAACTTTGGAACAGAATCAAGTTTGGAAATTCAGAATAAAATTACATGAAAATGAAAGCACATTTTTGCTCAAATACTTATGCAAAGGAGGAGAGTAGGCATAAAAAACTTTGCGATTATTTTTACAACTTTAACAGGTATTTCGAAATACTCGATTTGCAAAACAACATATCATAAAAAGGAGAAAAACAAAAACTGGATGTTTTGATTTGCAGCTTGGAAAGTATGGTTCATGAAAGTTGAATCTTCTGGATTCGTCTGGATCTTGAATCCTTAATTACAGAATTATTACATTTTAATGTGCAAACCAATATAACTAATACATAAGAAAATTATGTGTTAGGATGTTTAATTTGGAATTATTAAATATGATCCAACGAAAATTTGTTCTAAGTTAAGTGATCATTTTGTAGGAAATTCTAGAACGCAATTATTAACATATGTTGATTTCCTCATCAATGGATATAAAAATATTTCTGCCTTAGCATTTCAAAATTATTATTAATTTTAATGTAAATGAAATAAATCAAATTCCTTGATGAAATAAATGATTTATATAAATAGTAGACTCCCTCTCTCTCTTAAACTATGAATTCAAATATGATACTTATTTGAAAGCTGTTTAAGTAATGCTTATATTAAGAGTTCAGAAATTTTTTTTTTTCATATTTTTTTTCTCTGCTAAAAGAAATGAAATTTGATTCGAAATTTCATTCGGGACTCAAGAAATTTGGTGACATTTCGAGAGAATTAAAATATAAGGAAGTCAATGATTAATTAAAAGTATTCGGCTTCATTGACCTTGAGAATATTCGGTACTTTTTTCTATTTGTACAGTTGTGGCACGGTGCAATCACATATACAATTTTTATCATTGTTTTTTTTTTTTTTGTTTTATTGCATAATCTGTTAGTTACATATACTGTTTAATATTAAAACGTGTTTTCACTGTTTTTCTTCTTTCCTCTTCCTTCCTTAAAATATTTTCCTTATTTTAAATTTATTTTTATTTATATTTTCCCAAAAATTAAGCGCCAAATCTGGCATTCCCTACGGACTTTTTAGGGTTTCTGTTTCTTATTTTGGTGTTGCCAATTTAGGTTTTTTCAGCTTTTAGGTTTTTGCTGTCTTCAAATTTAGTATTTTCTACTATTTTGTACCATCTTTTGAGATTTTTTTAAAGTTTTTTTTTTGTTATTAATTATTTGTATTTAGCGAGAATCCATCTTGGCAAGAAAAAAAGGCGCCAAAAACAGGTATGTTGCTTGGCGAGAAAAAAATTCGATAAATTTCCGATTTGGGGGGTATATCAAAGTAGTTCCTTGTACTGTAGATGGTGAATCTACACTGTCAAAAAATACTACAATTTCACCATACACCATTCAGTATTATAATGCAGTTTCCTTGTTTTAATAAAAGTTTAATATTTCAAAAGGAAATCCCATCAAATTGTAATTTTACCAAATATTACTATGCATATAATTCATTTCATAATATTTCATAATTATTCGTTATATGAATTAAAGTATCACAGAAAAGAAATTAAGGAAAAATTTTAACTTGAGTATATCTAATGAAGCAGAAATTATTTCATAAATGTTTCTCTTATCTTGAATATATCAACTAATATACAAATGCCAGCTGATATAATTGAAATTTCAAACATATTCTCTAAATATTATTTATATTTTCTTTCTTTATATTTATTTTCTAATATCCAATAGTAATAATTAGTTAAACTAAATTTCTTATGCCAGAAGACAAAATAAAAATAAAAAAAAATTAAAATTTTATTATATTGAATTTTTTTATTGTTAAATAAAATAGTTTTCATTATATTTTATCTCGAAGCTATAATTTATTAAGAGAATTAATTTGAAAGAAGAATTTCTCATAATCTTATGGCATCGGTTTGTTGAGAAACCGTTTCCATAGCATTTCGTCCTTCTGATGAAACATGGTTTCTAAGATAAAATGGATGTTATACTAAAAATGTGTCTTCACTGTATCGATTTAGAGCTGGAAAATTTTCGCTCAACGTAACTATTCGGTCTTATGTTTATGCATGTCATAAATTCACCCATTAAAAGTTATTTTGGATAAGGTAAGATATGCAATTTTACTTTATTAAGTATAAATAATTTTGCGAGAATTTTGCTTTAGAGGAATTATTATAATTAACAATTATATTATAAAAGGTATATTTTTATTTAAAAAATATCTAATTGTTGACCATAAAATGTAATTTTTACAGTCAGTGATTACATTTAAATTGTTTTAGAAAATTTTAGTATTTTTAAGAGTAGGAAATTTTTTTAAATATCTATTTTCAAGAATTGTGGGGTTTGCTTATTGAAAATGTTTATACTCAAGCATATATAAGGAAAGTATCAAGTATATTAATTTTAATCTAAAAATACGGTGAAAATGCGCTTTAGGTCCCCTACTCTGCCAACTTGGCGAAAGTGTGCTGTTTGTCCCGTACTTGGCGGATTTTCAAAAACACTGTTGCCATGGCGATAATGGAATACGATTTTTAACGGTTTTAAGCAAATTAGCAACCAATGAAAATGACCGATTTTTCAAACTGAAACTAATTAACGACCAATGAAAATGCTAAAAGAAAAAAAACAATTAATGAGCATGCGCGAAAAAGCGCAAATTATTTCCTCCGGAGGTTGCCATAAAGAGCTCATTAGGTATAAGAACGTCCGGTTTACCACGCTTGGTGCATTTTTCGCCAAGTTGGCAGAGTAGGGGACCTAAAGCGCAGATTAACGAAAAATACCTACGAATGTAGACACAATTAATTAAAATACTTTGGCATAACTCAAAATACGAGTACCGATAGCTTATTTGTAAACTTTTCTAATCATATCCAACCAAAAGACGGTAAAATGTTATTTCAGCTTAATGTATAGCGACAGCAGAAAAGAATAGTTTCAAAATAACGCCAAATAAATTCAAAATATCAATAAATTCGTAATGCGAGAAAAAAAAACATTTTTTTCGCTGCACATAAATCGAAATTAAAGCACTTCTTTTAAATAACTAAATAATATGAAAAAATGTATTTCATAGGAATATAAACATACGATGAATATTGGAAATATGACAAAATAAGCTCGATTTCCATGAAATAAAATTTCGGCTAGCCTATACTTTAGGGTGCCCCCTTAGTTCTCGCCAAGTTGTGGTCGCGGTTGATCGCCAAGCTGGGCAAAATACAATCGTATTGTGATTGCAACAGAAAATTTGATTATTCTGTGCCAACAAAAATCGCCAATAAAATCTATAGCCAAACAAAGATCACCAAATTTGCCAAGGGGACACCCTTAAATATAGTTTTACCAAAATTTCTTACTTACGACTTACGTTAATAATTGCTGAAACCACTTACCTTAAAAATTATAAAATTACTTACTTTATGTCAATATGTCTTAATATATAATAATCACACATAATTAAACCCCTAAATGATTAATCACCACTGTACTTCGAAATAAGTGCACGTTTAAAATTAGAATTTTGAAATAATACATACTGAAAAGCAGTACAGAAAACGAAATTAACATTATACTATTCACATCTTTGGTACAGAATATAAACAAAGTAAATAGCATTGTTGCTTAAAAATTTTTCAATACTAATTATAATTAACAAAATATTTAATATCATCACGTGTTTATAAATTTAGCAATTAGTCGGATTCTTTTCTCTGAAATTTATCGCTGTTTCAAACAGGATCCATCGCTTTACAACAACGCAAATATAGCTATTTTATTATTCGATAAATGTCCATAGATAAAATTGTCATCTAACATTATTAATGAGATTTTGTATTTGGAGAAATTGTTTTGATTTTTTTTTCAGCTCCTGGAAATAAAATTATTCAGGAATAACAATAAATATATATATATTTCCAAGATATTATCTGTAATATCCTGAAATAAAATATTAGCTAAGTATGAAATACTATCATTAATTATCATGGAATGATCGAAAGCCGGATAATTCACTTCATTTTTTTTTTTTTTTTTTTTGATAATCTTAATGTTTTTATAACTCTGAGAAGTATTTTTAAGCAATTTATTAAATATTTCTCATTTACAGATAAATTCTTAAAGAATAATTCAAATTAATTTCTGGTGATTTTTTTGAACAAATTTTTTTATTCCATTTTTTTAAATATTTTTTTTTGTATTTGATCGCAGATTTTCTTTGAAATTCTTTTTCTATTTTTAAATTAATTATCCCTTATATGCTTCTTCTGGTTATAATATAAACATTTAAAAATAATTTTTTTAAAAACAAATTAAAGAATATATTATAAAAATATAAATTTAGACAATTGAGGGAAAGGATTCTTAAAATTTTTCATTATTGTTTATTTGAGTTCGTATTTTCTGTTTCTACCAGTTCGTTTCAATCTGATTTGTAATCTTTTTCTCCCTTTGTAAATCTTTATGCTTCACGTTTTTCTTTATATTGTTATCATTAACCCAAATTCATTTATTTATTTAGGTATTTATAACTTTATTAGAAAGTAATAAATATTTCTTTGTATAAGATCGCTTAAACTTGGCGACTTTAAATTTGTCACCAATGAAATCTCGCCAACAGTCAATATACGATATCCGTTCCCTCCTTACTTCCTAACTTGGAAATAAATGCCTTCCAGTATAAACATCACTTAATCTGTGTTAAGGACGTAGCCTATAAAGTTAGCGAACACTGCAGTCTGCTTTAGAAACTAATACGAGAAACTTACACTTTAATTTGTACAATAGATTGGAAAATGATGGTATTAGAAATTATCTTTAATTCTGAGTTTACACACGTTGCTCTTGATATGGATGCAGCACATTCTCATGCAAGATATGCCAAAATTGTATTAAGATACAAGTACAGACGTCTGAAAATAAAAGCAGAGAGTCATTTGTTTTAAAAACTAATAGTTTGTTCCTTTAGTTATTTTTATTGTATCCTGGGTAATATATATATATATATATATATATATATATATATATATATAATATGTATATATATTAATATAATTTTTGTTTATTTATCTCAAGAATATGCAATATCATAAAAAA
>JAPDSC010018756.1:205-16760 GCA_026290005.1 Latrodectus geometricus
ATATATATATATATATATATAATTAGAATGTAAAAAGTATTGTAAGAGAGCTATTTTTACGAAAGATCTGTCATAAAGTTGGGAAAATGACACATCTTTCAACACTTGAAACCCAATTTTCATGAGAGCAGTTGGAGTCGTTTCCAAAGAATCGTACTGCACGAAACTGTGTTCTGCTCAAAAAAAAAAAAAAAAAAAAAAAAAGGTCAATCAAAGCCCTCCCCCCCCTTTTTTTTGCAGATTTTAGATCGAATCATGAGCAGAAAACTACAGATAGTAGAAATGTATATCATCGAGGGAACCATACATTTCTGACCGATATGCAAAAATCCGTATGCAGTAAGTGGTATCGGAAAAGCAGACACTGGATATAAAGATTGGAAAGGGTAATTTGGGCGGATGAATCCTACTTCACCATTTTTTGCACTAATGAAAAACGACGAATTTGACAAGAACCCCACAAAAAACTATGAATCCGTCTTGCATTACTCGCTCCGTATAGGGGACTGTTGAATGTACCATGATATGGAATATGTACCTTGGCATGGTAGTGAATAAACTGTCATGAGGTACTTCATTTTGCAGAAATCCTATTAAAAATATCTTTTTTCATCAAATAATGTGGGATTGTCAAATTAAAAAAAAATTGATATTTAGTTCTTGGAAATAATGAAATTAAACATTCTTATAAGATTCAAGTGTGAAACTTTAATGTAAGTTATTTATGGTTGGTACTTAATTATATAATAAATTATTACAGGGTCGTGTAGAGAATTTTTGAATACAAAGTGCTTACAAAATTATTCGGTTTACTTCAATGAGCATATAAATATTTTTATATATCCTTATGAGCAAATAATAAATTCTATCTCTATTTCGAGTAAAGCCAATTAAATTTATTTGTAAAAATTGTTTGCAGTATTTTTTAAATATAAATAAAGGTCTTATTAATTTTAGATATGAAAATAAAAAATTCGCAGGATATCAGTTTCTATGTATTTAAATGAAACGGCTCATATCTGCAGTAACTTGAAATTGAGAATAGTTGATTAAAAAATGTCCTAAAATGTTACGAAAAAATAATGAATAGCAAAAAAGATAGAATCAATAAATGCGATTTTAAATATAACTGGTAGTTTTATTGCACTAGGAAATTATACTGAAAAATCAGGAAAATTCAATTGTTAGATAAAATTTAATGGATTTTGCTCACTAAACATTAATTTGAAATAGATAATAGATGGCAGCATATTAAAAATAATTTTCAAACCACTTTATATATTTTCTTTCTGATAATAGATGGCAGCACCTTAAAACATTTTTTAATAAGTTTAACTATTGAATTTTTTTTAAACAACCACTTTATTTCTTACATGTTTTTTTCACATACTTTGATGAAGATTTATTTTATTATTAAATGATTGGGGAAAATTATCGCATGAAGTTTCATTCTTGTAAAAATTATAGTTTTCAGTGTTATTATAGTGTTATAATGTGTTAATTTAAATTTGAATGACTCATTTCAGTTAGTATTTAACATACAGTTTAATATTTAACAATATTTATCAGTTTAATATTTAACAATACATATATATAAAATTTTTAAACAATTCAATTATTAAATTTTATAACTAAACAAAATAAAGTATTTAAATTAATTAAAACATTGAAATGTCCGTTGATTTTATGATTTACAAATTACAATTTACAGTTATGTTTAAAATTTTTCTTTACAATTTTTTTTATCATTTAAGTGATTTTTTAAAAAATCACTTGATAAATAAAATACTTTTTAAAATAATTTAACCAAATTTTAGGTAATTTATTGAAATATTTTTTTACTATTTTAAGTCAGATAATCAAACTGTTTTTTCTTTGTAAATAATAATTTTTATCATCATTTTGGGAAGAGATAAAACGATGATTCAAATGGAATGATTTAAAATAATTGAATTAAATTGTAAAGCTGTAAAAAGTTCAGTGATATCACTAAAAATAATGTTTTTGTGAAGATCACGCACTTCTCAAATCTCTTTATTACTCAATTAAAGATAAAACTGAATAGTTTACTTTAAAATAATATAGATGGCGCCACATACATCAAGTTCCATTTGTTTTTATAAAATTAATAAAAATTGTTTTAATACTTAGGTAGGTTATGGTGGACACTTTGGAGCTCCTTACTAATATGCTTGTAGCTCACATTGAAGAAGATAATTGTAGATGAATTATACATAATTAATTAATTTATATTGTTTAAGAAAAGACTATTAAAGAATTTAAATCAATCGGTGGAGACTTAGAGACATGTCTTGAAGCAGGGCCGGCGCTAGGGGTGGGCAAGCCGGGCCCCTGCCCGGGGCGGCAACCTTATGGGGCGGCAAATTGGCCCTAAAATTAAATTTCTCAAACTTTTAAACATTTTCTCTTTCTAAAATAATTGAGTTTTGACCCATGATATACTAAACTGTTTTGTTTAAAATGAATCATATTTTTATGCATTAAGATATTTGGAATCAAACCCCTAACACTCTGTATATATACAGGGTGTTTTTTAAACACACAGCAAACATTTGTTTCGAAGATACAGGGTGAACAAAATTTTTGACAATATAACAACATTTTATTACCCAAAATTACAGGTAAAGTTTTTTAATCCACAAGAACTGTTGAAAATAATGACCTCCAGCTAGAATAAGAATGCAAGAAATTTAATGATTTTAAAATTTATAAAAATGGATTTGACGAAAACTATGTTCGCCCTGTATCTTCGAAACAAAGCGGGTTCACAAAAATTATCAAAGAACAAAATATTCTTAGAATAGTCCAGGGAACAAACCCTTGAATTTTTGGCGTATGTTTAATAAACACCCCGTATATATTAATAATGTATGAACTTTTAACTATTTGAAATGTCAAAATATTTGAAATGTAAGAAAACTCACAAGCATAAGAAATTCCCATTAAAAATAGCTTAAAACTCAAAGAAATAATTTTTTTATTATAATTTAATCAAAGGGACACAGTAATAGAATTTTTAACCATGTGTCCTAATTTGTCGAAACATGTATCAAAACTTCAACATTGCTGATGATTGCAATTTTTTTACTCGTTTTATTTTACTATTAATCGTGGGAAGGGTTTAGGTTATCTTTTTTAATTTTTGCTATAAAGGGGCGGCATTTTACCTCTTTGCCCGGGGTGGCGAAGCTGCTAGCGCCGGCCCTGCTTGAAGTAAAAAAGGTAAGTCTGATTCACAAAATCTGTCCAAAGAAAGTAAAATTTACAAATTTTCACTTTTTATGTCTTTAAGATTAAAATTTTTTAGTTAGTCACGGAAATTCGCAGCAAACAAGAATTTTATTTTCCGGATTTGAAGATAATTCAAATAACCAAGAGAACGATAATGCTCCTATCTCTAATCTTTTCCTCAGTGGGTTTCTCAGATTTTTATATAATGGGCAGTCTAGGAAAATATGGTCTATAGTTTCAGGATATCCTCATAGATAGCGTCCGTATGCCAGGAAACTAAAGGTAGGTGGTATATTGCTTTTAATTTTAAAAAACTGGTTTCTTCCTCACGATATGGACATGCAGGATCATCGGAGCGGTTTACGCAATATGGAACATTAGAAGGACAAGGAACACTATTGGGATGTGAGTCTTCACAGGGCTGATTGTACCTTAGATTTTTTCTTCGTATATATGAATTTAAAGCAAATTCCGCATTGACGAACTTTATCGACAAAAATCTTGAAATTTATAATAGATAAAAACACTTTAATTTGCGATTGGATTTTATGCCAGTACACTCTTACCAAAATAGTTTCTGAGAGTTCTGTTGATCCCTTTTTTTATTCAAACGTCTGATTTGAGATACAGTGAGGCCGTTATTTTCGATTTCTAACGCCAAATTTTTTAGATTTTCATGCACCTATATGAAAGGGGTAATGAATTTCGTAGTGAACTGTTCAATTTGTAATTGTGGAGTCACAGGTACGTTCAATATTTTTCAAAGGAAGAGGGAGGAGTTTTCAAAGGAGTGAATCGTATTTTGATGTGAACTGAACTAAGCGCTTTAAGAGAATTTTTTTCGATTCTTATATTTCCATCAAAAATTCTCAAAGGGCAAATTTTCAAAGAAAGAAGAAACAGCAAGAGAATCCATAGAATAAGATATCTTCATTGTGAAAAAAAATCTATTTAAGACACGGAAATTATAAACACTCTTATTGAATATTCTTAACACAAGCTCTAAACTTCTCACAAAAATTAAATCTAACCAACAAAATATCTGATGATGCTAAACGCCATATAAGTAAATTAAATTTCTTGTATATTGTAAAAAAATTAAACACTAATATCGAAAACTCCTTTTGAAATTGAATTATACCATTTTAAAAATATAAACATTATCTAATCATTCTATGAGAAATGCCCCATTTAAATGATAACGCTTTAATCTACATTTTTGACAAATATCTTTTATAGATTTCTTAAATCATTTTAGAGACATAATTTTCCGTAAAAAAATCTATATGACATTTCTAGTTTTATTTTTTAAAATAAAACTGAAAATGTGCAAAACTCACTAGTAATATAAGGTTATTTACAAGATTTTATATAGTGTATTAATCCTTTATATATTTTATATAATTCAAACAGCTTACTGATTTTTAGAAGAACCCAGTTCCTATTTGGACTCTGATTTTACAGAATCGAGTATATTTATTGAGCCTGGCATTGGTTTTGAATACAAAACTACACTTCAATAATTTTGATTTTGACATAAAGTAAACAATGTTCTTTGATATTAACTAAAACAGTCACTCAGGTACTAAAGCAGTCACTCAGGTAAGGTAATAAAAATAATGATATTCCTGAATATTACATCCTTACAATTACCTGAACATTTTTTGATAATTTTATAAAAAAAATTTTGGTGAAAATGCGCTTTATGTCCCCTACTCTGCCAACTTGGCAAAAGTGTGCTGTGGGTCCCGTACTTGGCGGGTTTTCAAAAACGCTGTTCCCATGGCGATAATGGAATACGATTTTTAACGGTTTTAAACTAATTAGCAACCAATGAAAATGACCGATTTTTCAAACTGAATCTAATTAACGACCAATGAAAATGCTAAAAGAGAGGGGGGGGGAACCAATCAATGAGCATGCGCGAAGAAGCCCAAATTATTTCCTCCGGAGGTTGCCATACAGAGCTCATTAGGTATAAAAACGTCTGGTTTACCACGCTGCCAACTTGGCGCATTTGTCACCAAGTTGGCTGAGTAGGGGACCTAAAGCGCAGATTAACGAAAATTTTATATGGAGAACCTGGTTCTCTATTTAAAATATTTTCCCTCAATTACTTCCTGCTATCTTGTCATTTTTCTTGTCGAGCTGTCAGTCGAATGCTTAGCTCTCTTGCCTTCGGCTTCACTGTTGACAGGGTTGAACATCTCCTACGGCATGTGTGCTTTTAATGATTGAAATTCATTTTAAAACTATTGATCCTAGTTTAATTAGCCCTCATGTGCAAAAAATGATCATTGAGTGTCAAATAAACTTTTAGGGAACTACTTTGATATACCCCCCCAAATCGGAAATTTGGCGGCTTTTTCTTCCCTCACCAACCATAATACCTGTTTTGGCGCCTTTTTTACTCGCCGAGACGGATTCTCGCTAAATACAAATAATTAATACATAAAATACTTTTAAAAAATAAACTCAGAAAATGGTACAAAATACAAGAAAATACCACATTTGGCAACAGCAAAAACCTAAATGCTGAAAAAATCTAAATTGGCAACACCAGAATAAAAAACAGCAACCCTAAAAAGTCCGTAGGGAGTGCCAGATTTGGCGCTTAATTTTTGGGGGGTATATCAAAGTTGTTCCACTGTTAGCTTGACATCTGGACAACATGTTCCGCCTATGACTAAGTTTCACATTTGACATGATATCACCAGTGTTGAGAACTCAAAGATGTTGAATGAATTCTTACATCACATATGGAATAGGCTTAGAGGATGTTTCTTCATTACATATCTTTGATTCATTACTGTAAACATTCAAGAACTATTTGGAATATTGCATTACACAGAGTGCCAGAATTAAATCATGTATTGGTGTTGTTACTTATGACTGTAGCGTAGCTTAGAGGCAAGACAGTTGATGACAATTTTAATTTATTTCAACTTATTGATGAGAACGAATTTTAATATATACATAATTTTTAGCATAACTTTCAAAACAAATATATCTATATAATCGGCTGACCCCGCCACAAACACACCTCTAGTGTGCTGTCTCTCTGAGAACTACTCTAATAATAAAAAAAGTAAGCAAAAACATAATCGGAAGAAATTAGGAGGGCGGTAGATCATAGCGCGCATGCGCTATTCTCATATTCGCCTTTGCTCGTAACAACTCCTTCCCCATCCGAGAGGAATTTTACACGAGTAAAAGTCTCACTGTACCTCAAACAAATGATGATTTATTACAAAAATATTATAACCTTAACCATGTAGTTATAAAATAACATAAAAAAAACATTTATTCCTTTCATTTTTATTACAATATTTTAAAATTGGAGTTACTTTGAAACTCTTAATAAGATACAAAGGAGACAATATGAATGGAAAGAAATATTAAAAAGTAATAATAACGAAAAATGTTCTATTTACAAATTCTACTAAGGACATCAGCATTCCCATGTAAAACTCCCTTTCGAAGGAGCAGTTTAAAATTAAAGGGCTGTAATGCTAATCCCCAATGCATTAACCTAGGGTTTGAACTAGCATTGGAATTTAACCATACTAATGGGTTACTATCAGTCTAAAATCTAAATGTTCGACCGTCTAAGTAGCATTGTAACTTTTTTACTGCCTAGACGATTGCAGCACATTCCTTTTTTCGTGGTATAGTATTTTTTTCTGTTTCTGTAAATTTCTCACTAAGGTATGAGATAGGATGTTCTTTTTCTTCTTCATCCAAATGAGAAAATGCTACACCTATTACTTCGGTTTGGTTTGGTTTGGTTGGTTGGATTTTGTGGCGTAAGGTCCAAAAAGGCCAAGATGCGCCAACACCTATTCCTTCATTTTATGCATCAGTTTGCAATATAAATTTTTTTCATAGTCAGGAGCATATAGCACTGGTTTATCATACAGTTTATTTTTCATCTCTTTGAAACCCTTTTCATACTCTTCTGACCAGACAATCTTTTTTTTCCTTGACTTTCCTTTTAATTTCTCGGTCAAGGGAGGTGCAATAATTAGGAATATGTCTTCTATAACATCCTGACAAACCTACAAAAGCACGGATTTCTGTTTTTGTTGTTGGAACTGGAAATTTTTTTTATGGCATCAATATTTAATTCTGATGGAGTTCTTTTACCTTGGCCAATCATATGGCCCAAATATTTGACATATTTCTGAGCAAAAAACGCACATTTAGAAGGTTTGATCTTTAATTTTTCTCTTTCAATTCGCCAAAAAATATCATCTAAATGTTTTAAATGAGATTCCCAAGTATAAGAAAATATAGCAATATCATCTAAATATGGAATAGCAAAGCTTTCCATTCCTTGTAACAGATCAGTTATCATTTTACAAAAAAAATATGGTGCATTCTTTAAACTAATTGGCATTCTAAGTTGTCTGTAACAACCAAAATTTGTTACAAAAGTCGCTAATTGTTATGCTTTCCGACTCGGGGGAATTTGCCAATGGCCTTCTGCCAAATCGATTATGGTAATAAATTTAGCTACCCTAAGCAATGTTTTATCCACAGCAGTTTGTTGGTGCCAAGACGCGTCTTTACATATCCAATACAGGACTACCTTCGACCTAAAAGCAAAGAAAAGCAAATTGTTCCCATAGTAAATATTTCAGAATCCTGTTAAAAATTTTATTACCGCACTCACCATTTCAGAAACTGACGTAGATTATCTAAAAATTTAAATTATATTAATAAATATATCGAAATCGTTTTTAGCTGCCAAGTTTGCTGTTTGGATATCTTTAAATATCTTTAAATCTGTAAAAGAGCACATGTTCCACGATGATGAGGAGAAGGTGTAGGTTTTAGAACAACACTTTGAATTGAAAGATATAAATCCAAAAGAATCCTATAGCTTACATTTAAAACTTGCGTTTTGCGAGGGTGATTTTCTCTCGTGCTCCACATGGACATTAAATGATGGTTATTGTTTAAATTATCACAAGGAAGAAGTTACAGGCAATGATTTTCCAAAAGAAATGCTTCGCTTTTATAAGGAGAAGAAATTTTGTGACGTGACGCTTCTCAGACATGAGATCGGACATTTGATGCCCACAAGTATATCCTGTGTGCCACTTCGCCAGTTTTCTTAGCCATGTTTGAGAGTGGGATGATGGAGAACGAAACCAATGCTATCCACATTGAGGATTTGGATTCGAACACTGTGAATAGAATCTTGAAATTCATGTACACGGCAACTGTTGCTGAGGCAGATGTTGAGAGTGCGGCGGATTTGTTTGTTGCTGCAGACAAGTACGAGATCGTACCGCTGAAAGAAGAATGTAGTAATACATTTAAGAAGAGATTAAGTGTGGAATACATTTGTTTAGTCTTGTCACTTGCAGATACACACCAAGACGATAATTTAAAGAACCATGCAATAGATTTCTTCTGTATTCATAAAAAAAGAGGTTCTCATGTCACAGCGATGGAAGGATTTGGGTAAGAGTAATGCACCTTTAGCACTGGAAGTATTGCAGAAGGTATGTGAACATCTATTCCAGTAACAAAATGAATCTTGAATCTAATATGGAGAAGTACAATTCATCATTTAATTTTAAAAGGATAAATATTAATTATAATTTGCTTTATGTACTTTGTAAAATCTTTTCAAAACAACTTTATTCAATTTTTTTATACATAGTCACTGTTTGATTTCTTAGTTTTACAGCAATTTTTAAATTTTGATTTTTGTAACAAAAATATTGCTCATAAATAAAAAAGCGTTCAATTTGTGTTTTAGAATTTTATTTATATAAATTACTTATTACAAGCTGCCCAACCTGTCTAGTGGTTAGCGTAACTGATTACGGATTGGGAGGACCTGAGTTCGAATCCCGGCTCGGGCATGGATGTACTTTCTCTCTCTTTGTTTCTTGTCCTTTCCTCAGATGACGGATGAATGTGGCCTGCCCTGTAAACAGGTTTGTGGTGGTGTGGCGTGGGCGATGTTACTGGTACCTCCTTGACTTGGATCACAGGTGCCCACCGGGTAACGATAAAATGAGTAGCAGTTTCCGGCCTTGTTGCGATTAATGGGCTAATGTACTGTACTTGCTCAAGAATGGCCACCATTAGAAACAAAAAAAAAGACTTATTACAATTATCACTATACTTAATGATTTTTATATCTATTAATTTGCATTTAATCTTTATATACTTTCAGTGTAAATTTGAAAATAATTCCTATAAAATATCATAGTGTCGAATTTAATATTAGAATTACTCAATCTCATTTTTGAAAAATGTATGAAGTAAGTACACTTGTGAATTATTGTTTTGATAACTTGTGTGTGAACTTTTGATATATATATTTTAATCTTTCGAGTGTCAGTAGTAGATGGTACTTGTGTGTTATTAGATGCCTCTATCAAACTCTTAAATATTAATTTTCCAATCAGTGTAACTGGAAACTTTTGTGTGGAAAAATATCAAAACATAAATTTATACTCAGTATTTAACATTGTATTGATAGTTATTAATCTGTAATATCTTGTGTACGTTTTCACTTTGTGAGATTAAAAATTTAATAAAAGTTTGTCAAATTTGTGTTTGCATTCATTTATTTCGTTTTTATAAACTTGTTTATAGAAAACTTAATTGTGAATTGCAACTTAGTATTATAGAGCACTTGATACTAGCATTCTCCTTTGTATTTAAATTCTATTCTTGCTGGTGCTTGATTTCAGTGAAATGTTATTGATTTTTTAATATTATAATTAGCCAGTTTTGTTGACAAACACACAGACATTTACATTTTTAGACTTTGTATTTAAAATTTCAATTCTAATTATTAAACTATGGAATGACCATACAATCAAAATGCATAAAAAAATCCGGCTTTTTCTTTAATATATTAATTTTTTTATATTTTATTTCTTTAATAATATAGATATTAAAATCTCTAGACTGTATGTTTATCTGTACAATGAATAGAATATGGAAATTTTAGTCAACGTTTACATGAAACCTTGGAGTTAGTAATTATAGGGCAAATGTATAGCTGTGGAAAAGCCATGGTTTATATTATATATAAAGCATAAAAATTTGACATGTCTATCGATTCATATTTTATGCATTGCTTAAAAGATTGTTTTTAATAATTTAAATGAATCAAAATAAGCTCAAAGATTTCCAGTGTTTATTGCTAATTATAAAATCTTCCCATTTATGACAAATTTATATATTTACCAATTTCGTAACTTATGTGCATACGAAAAAGATCAGTTGGAAAATTTTCTTGTCATAATTTTGAAAACATTTTAGTTACAAAATCGTAAGATTACTTAAATCAAAACTGATTTTCTGGAATAACATTTATAAAATCTATAATATATTAAACAATTTTGAAATTGGAGACTTGTCAGTGGAATTATAAATGTAAGCCCAACTTTAAAAGAAAGTAAAAATGTAAGTGTTTTCGATTATTTTCAGAAGATTTTGTTTAAAAATGAATACTGGGTGTTTTTCTGCAGCAATACTTTAAGAAATACTTTAAAGAGAAGGAAAAAAATACAGAATTTATTTTTTAAGAGGCTCAACATAATATTCTTAATCTAAGGTATGTATACAAGATCTTGTATTGTATTAAAGAAAGATTTTAAATTATTACAATAGCATTTATAAATTGTTTTACATATTTATTGCAAATATTTTCTCTAAAACTAAAACGCTGTTCGGTTTTTCCTTTTGAGAAAAAAAAAAAAAAAAAAAAAAAAACTTATTTTCTGATGTTTGCTTTCACTTTTACTTTTTTGCGAAATTAACTTTTAACATTTTTTAATTTAATGCGAATAAGACTCAATGCCTTTTTTTTTATTTAAATTATTACAACATTTATAAAATATTCATAAACAGTACAAAATGTAAGAATAATCAATACTTTTAATTCCAGACATATTTATACTTGCATTTACATAATTATCGGCATCGATTAAAATAAAATACATACAGGATTAATTAAAATAAATCCATGAAAGTCTTAAAATAATTAATAGTAATATTGGAGTAAATGTCTCTTAATATTTATTTTCATATTGATATCATATATATAAAGTGCAAATAATATTAAAACATGTTGTGTGTTAAATAACTTAAAAATAAATTATAGCAGAATAATCCGAAAGTAGATACATACTAAAATTAATTTAAAATTTGTTATTGGCAACAGTATAGAAAAAGAAATGGCACATATTTTTCTTTTATCATTGCTATATGGTAACAACAACTGATTCAAGCAAATGTGAGGAAATGGATATTATAAAAAAACATATCGTTGAATTTGAAAATTATTTGCAAGTAAAACCTGATTTTATACAATTATTTTTAAAACATAACTCTTATTTGCCTAATTTAATTTCACGAAAATAAAAGAAATTCTGATTTGGGTAAAGGTGAAAATTTGAAACTCATTCATTTTTTCACATCAATTGTAATGCGTTCATGCATCACAGTTTAACTTTTATTTTCCTGTCATCCTAAATTTGGAATATTGTCATTTACTGTGTTATTTGAAATTTGTATTGTTGAAGGGAAAATTACAACGTAAAACTATAAGAATTAAATCATAGTTTTTCCGCTGGATTTTGTCCATCCAAATTGTTTTTTCAATATTGTGATAAAAAATTTTTTCTTACACTCAGAAGACATCAGTGTCTACTGAGTGCAAGAAAGGTGTAGCCAAAATCAAAAGCTATGGCTCTGTTTGATTTTGACTATTGGTTTTGGATATAAAATATTGAGACTATTCATACTTCGCATCTTTTACAGTAGATAATTGGTTGGTTGGGTTTTGTGGCGCAAGGTCGAAAAAGGACAAGCTGCCTTTTACGGTAGAAGATTAGTTTTGAGGATATAAAGTCGTGGGTTCGAGTTTAGCCACTTTAGAACAATTGAGAATGTGATTCCTTCTTTCTACACGACAGTTGGGGGTTGTATTCTGGTAGAGTTTCAAGCTTTTCATTCTTGAAACAAGTGAAAGCAGGCTTACGTTTATGGAAAATCCAACAAGACTGACAATACCTGTTCAAATGTGGCATCGAAAATGCCACCCCCAAAATACTGCATAAAAACATTTTTTATTCGCCTATTCATTATTGGATACCTATATATCACTTCTATAATGTATAAATTTTGAGAGTAAGTATTATTTAATAACTGTTCCGACAAAAATTTCAAAATAAAATTATTCTTATTTATTACAGCATTAATTTTTTAATGATAGAAATCACGTTATAAAGTAAGAAAATTAATTTCACTGTAATACAAGCACCCAATATTTGTCTCACATACCTCCAGTCTTATTTTTTTTTATAATTAAACCGTTTTAATTATATTTCTTTTCTATTATTTAAAAGAATTTTTCTTTATTGCATTTCTGGATAGTTTAATAATAGTTTTCTTGTTGATGCAATTCTAAAATTCAAATCAATTTCTATTCACTGTTTTTCATTTTATATTACAAATTCTACAGCACAATCTTAAATATAAATGGAAGAGATAATTAAAACCTCATTAAAAAGATTCTTTGATGGGTTCTTTTATCAAATTTTCAAGATTCCCTTGCATTTTGAAAAAATGAATATAACTATTTTCTTTTTCTAGATTAAAAAAAACGTATTGTTGTTTAAATACAATAAAATTGCTGATTCTAATCCAAAATTCATAGATAAAATAATCATTCATAGCTTAAAAGAACAATACCCTTATCGAAAACCGAAAGTACGAAAATATCCGCTTAATCGCAAAGGTTAGACGTAGATATGACAACGGAACAATACAAGTATTTATTTATTCAAGCACTTAAAATTCTGATTTCAGTCAGTTTCTGTTATTTCCTTATCACAAGGTTCAAAAATTTTAAACTATGGGTAGCAAGGCACTAGAAAATAAGTTACATGATTAATTAACTAAGTTGTAAAAATACCCGCATGAACAAACTCATAGCAGATTAGATCTTTAGTATAGAAGGTCCCAGGTTCAATCCTATTTAATTTGAAACAGCTCACTAACATGGAGAATTAGATTTTATTTAGCTTGAGTATCTGCTTATCAGTCACTCTAGTTGCTTGGAAGTTTTCCGGGTTTACTCTCTTGCGAACTAACTATGAAATGTCCTTTACAAATGGCAATCATATACAAAGGATTAATGTATGTACAGACCTTACAACAACTGGTTTTCTAACTGTTTTTTAATCAAATAATCATAAGTTGTTGTTTAATAATCAATTAAACTACGAAAGCATCAAACGTGATTCGAAATATTGCTGTATTTTTCTGGTAAATTTATTAAAATTCGAAAAATTTAAAACAATTAAAATATATATCCACTGTATTTTCCTTAAATAAAATAAATAAAGAAATAATTTTAATTCCAAGTATTTTAATATTAGGTTGGGAAAATAATCCATTATTTTTTGGGTAGACGTCTGTAGTGATCGATATCTCGTGTGGTATCTAACAAACAATTTCAGATTTATGCTCGTTGGAAAGGTGACATTTGACACTAAAATATCCTCTTGTG
This sequence comes from Latrodectus geometricus, assembly GCA_026290005.1. NCBI lineage: Eukaryota > Metazoa > Arthropoda > Arachnida > Araneae > Theridiidae > Latrodectus > Latrodectus geometricus. Next base: position 14,010 of record JAPDSC010018756.1, read on the forward strand.
GTTTTTTGTTTGATTAATTCAGTTACGAGTACAAGGTTTTAAAAATGGAAGAAAACAAACAGAAAATTCAATACATTTTCGTTTTTCTCTTGTAACGGCGAAAAAGACAGCCGGGTGGATTAGATTTTCAATAAAATTATTAAATTTCCAAAAAATACGTGTCGATGTTTCCGTAGGTCTTATGTGAGAGGGTTCGCCACAAAATTCCATATTAATAGATGGCCATATCTGACAAAATATGCAATATATACATAAAATTGTGAAAGGTGTTTATCGTCCTATATAAGACTGTAACAACCAGTTACGTACAATTTTTGTTTCGTCGATTCCGTTCGGGTATTTTTGATGTTAGAGATGCACCTCGCATGTGGATACAGCATCGTCGAAAATGTCTATAAAATATCGAAAATGATCGAAGTTAACCGCATGTCAGTAGTCGTAACGCGTAAGACCTAAAAATATACATGAAAGCTGTTTTAAACCTTTTTACAAAGTGAATCCAAAAGAAGTTACATGAAGTTCACGTAAAAATAATGGATTTCTTTTTCCCCAAACTAAAATCTTATAAACAAAAGAATTTGTAAAGTTCATAAATGTTCATTAATTATCTTAAAAAAACTTTCAAAAATCGTGAAGCTTCTTCACCTCTAAGTAAGACATACTGACATCGTACATCTTGTTCTTCAAATCCACTTCCTTAAACAAATCTTTTAGAGCTCTCACCATAATGCCAGGGTCATCATCTACGCCAACCATTGTGTGTGTTTTACCAGAACCTGATATAAATAAAACATGGTTTAAAAGAATGTAAAGCATTATAAAGAATTCATGCGAGGTGCATCTCTAACATCAAAAGGATCTTTCCAAACATTTCATGAGTAAAAAGGAAAAATAAAGCGAAATATTGCTGTTTAATTCTATTTTACGAGAAAAATAACCCACGAAGCTAATAAGGAGGGTTCATTGTCAATTTCATGGACATTAGTCTCAAGTTAACAAACCAGTAATATAAATATCTTCTTCCATAGAAGTACAAAAATAAATTCAATCTCTTATATTTTATTATTATATATATGTTTATAATTGTATATTTATCTTATATATTAGGTGGGGGAAAAAGAAATCCATTATTTTTACGTGAACTTTTTGTAACTTCTTTCAGATTCGCATTGTAAAAAGGTTTAAAACAGCTTTCATGTAGATTTTAGGTCTTACGCGTTACGACTGCTGACATGCGGTTAACTTCGATCATTTTTGATATTTTATAGACATTTTCAACGATGCTGTATCCACATGCGAGGTGCATCTCTAACATCAAAAATACCCGAATGGAATCGACGAAACAAAAATTGTACGTAATTGGTTGTTACAGTCTTATATAGGACGATAAACACCTTTCACAATTTTAGCCACCCGGCTATGTTTTTCGCCGATACAAGAGAAAAACGAAAATGTATCGAATTTTCTGTTTGTTGTCTTCCATTTTTAAAACCTTGCACTCCTAACTGAATTAACCAAACAAAAAACCGTAAGAGAATATTTTAGTGTCAAATGTCACCTTTTTAATGAGCATAAATTTGAAATTGTTTGATAGATACCTCAAGAGATAGCGATCACTACAGACGTCTACCGAAAAAATAATGGATAACTTTTTTCCCAACCTAATATTATTAACTCTTATTTTTAATATTCTTTATTTATCTTATTTTTTATTCCTAATAATTTTCATTAAAATTGATAATTGCTCTTATTGTAATATTATTATTATTGAATAATATATATGTTTCCTGTTATATTATTTTGCAAAAATTCAAATTATATTGAATATTTGAGTACTCATACATATGAATGTGTAAATAAATACGCGAGTAGTAAAAGCCCCACTACTAGAGGCGGAAGTCACGTGACCAAGGAGGCCTGGCCATAGATCACGTGACTTCCGGTTTGTGACGTCATTCTGGGATTTGTGTAAGAGCAGGAGGGTATTTTTTGTGTGACGTCATCCAGATGTTAGTTTCGGAATAGAATGTTTGATAGCGCCATCTTGTGTTTGAACGTGAAAGTAACAAATTTATTGTTTTGAAAACAATTTTTCAGAATGCATTTACGAAGCAAGAATTGGTGGTGCCATCTATTGACAAAAGTTTAAACGAATAAATTTTATACTTTGTTGTTGAAACTTTTTTAATTAAAAAATGTTAATTTATTTATTGAATTTTAAAACTTAAAACAACATGATTAGTAATACTAATTATTAAATAATTTTTTAAAATGCATTTATAATGTTATTTGATGAAGAATTCTAATGTTTTTAAATATTTTTTATTCATGAAAAAGCATTTCTTTTTTTTTTTTTTAATTCACAGGGTCACGTGGGTTTTGAAGATCACGTGGCTTCCGATTAGTTCGTGTAAGGGCATGGGGAGTCTGTTGACGTCATCATGTTAATGCTCATGGCGCCATCTGTAATCTAAAAACATTATTTTTGAATTTTGATTTTTTTACTTTTTTTGAAAATTTATGTTTTAGAAAATCGATTTTGATATACTAGATTTTGTTCAGTTGACCTGGTACAGTAATTTGATTTCTTGTACTCGACAAAGAATTATAATATCTTTTTTTTGAGCACTTTATACGAAAATTTACTAAGAATATGAATTCTTAACAAGTTTTGGCATAAATTGTCATAGAATTGGCAACTGTGGCATCTTTGTACCATATCAAATGAAAAATTTATAGTCACTTGTGAAA
>JAPDSC010018772.1:0-34760 GCA_026290005.1 Latrodectus geometricus
AGTAATGTTGAGAAAAATATATTTTTCTTAATATATTGATAATACCGAAATATTGTAGTATTTCATCAGCTCTTAAAGAAATTCTGAAATAATCACTCACACAGTATTATCAAAAAAAAAAAAAAAAAAAAAAAAAAAACTTGTATAGATCTGAAGATTGAATTCCTTGAAGTGCAATCTTCCTTTGATTTTGGGAGAAACCACAAAAGAAGCCAAATTCCATTTGCATTAAAACAAGAGCGTCATGATGAAATTAATATTGCTTTCCGCATATTTCACTTAGGACGCACGCCAAACCCACAGATAGGGAACTATTTGTGGCCGAGGTAAAAGTTCAGCTTGAGTGGTCGACATTGAAAAAGTGACTGCCATATTTGGTCTAAATGACCATGACCTACTGAGAAAGGAGACATTAAAATATTATTTTGATGGGATTATTTTTCTTTCAACTCTGGAATACAAGAAAGGCAGAGTAATGACGCGTGAGATGAATTTCATTTTCAAATAGTTCTGTGAAAATGGCGTGTTGATGTTGCGTACAATTACGCATCTGATATGTCTGTCATTAGTGTTTGTCAAATGCACAATCTGATTCCCTTAAATGCACAGCTCATTGTGCAAAATATTAATTTGTTTTACAAAATGCTGGACCAGAACTGTAAACAATATTATATTAGAAATTTTACTGACGTGATACATTATTTTATGCTTTAAAGTGTTAAGTTTAATTCGTAAACATATCTTAAATAGTAATACCATCAGGTTTTTTCTGCATTTTGTGACCTAAAATTAATGTAATAAAAAATTTGTATTTATCCTTCGTATATTAAATTCCTAATTTATATACTAAAGCTACTTTTTAATTAAATTAACCTTTTTTATGTTTACAAAATTTTTGAGTCAATCTTTGCGTTTAATACAGAATAAATTGTTTTACTATAAGTGTCAAGTTATAAATTGTAATATTTATGAAATTAGTTCATAATTCAATATAAGTATTGGGAAATGTGATATTTATCTATTCAAATAAAGCATTTTTTCAAATGCTATATTTGTTCATGAATCCTAGTATTTGCAATCACTTTTGGTAGCCAGTAAAATTATATATATAATAAAATAGATTTGTTAAAAAGACTTTGTAGTGACTACTAAAAGTGGTCAATTATCTATAACAAGATTGCGAAAGTAGTTTGATTAAAAAAAAATTACAATTAACTCTATTTTCGCGAAATTGCTTTAAAGTTAATCTTACGTGTGTTGTGGATTATTAAAAAATATTTTTTTGTCAGAAAATGTTGAAAATAGATTACACAAAAAAATTATTCGAATAACTTAACATGAGCCCTCCCCCTTACCCAAATCCAAAAAGAAAATAGTTATTATAAACGGAAGAGCATTCTAGAATAATTGCTCTTGAAGAGAGCAAAATTAAGAGTTACACACAATTATGTGATTACAAGCAGCAGAGACTACAACTTAAGTTGTGAGAGATCTATTGCTTTATTATATCGAAAAATTATATAAAAAAAACAAGCTTGTTTTTAATAGTAATTCTTGTAAAATACTTCATTTATGCAAAATTATTAATTTTAATAGTATTACAGGTTTTCAAAAATTGATTTCATTTAATCTTGCCATTCCAGTAATAAAGATTTTGTCCAATGCTTACCAAATTAAAATATGCGAAGTTACTGTTAATAATAAGAATAAAAGAATGTAGTGTCTGAAGAGATAAAACACTCAGTATAATATTAAAAAAAACTTTAAATTAAAATTTTCTTTCTTTTTAAAGATATAACAATTACGATGAAAAATATTTTATTAATGTTTTAATTTGTATGAACTGAATTATTGTTTGAAAAGTTTAATATTATCATGATATTAAAGTTTTATGATTTTTCAGTGTCACCCAAAAATATTCTGGAAGTTTGTGTAAAAGAAAGTAATGTAATTTGGAAACCTAGCCATGTTACCTTTGCTTGAATTTTCCCATAAATTTGATGAATGTTTAACTTAAGCGTATACATTATTGATATATTTTTAATTTTGTTTTGAAGATATTTTGTTTTTTCAGAACCATATCTACCTTAAATTATCTTCATATTTTCATAATTCAACAAACTGTTAGAATTTTTGACTAATTAGATAATCAGAATATTGCGTGCAATTAATTCCATGAATATGTATTGAAGTATTATGAAATGAAGTTGTTTTCATAACATTTTGTGAACGCGTCATTAAACAACCCTTATAAAATTTTTGATAAGGCTATATTTTGTTTATTAAAAATACGAATTCGTATATCAACTTAGCAAGAACTGGGATTATGTTAAAATACTTTCTATTTTTCTAGAATAGAATGTAAAATAAACAAAAACATGCAAAGAAAGATCTTTAAAAAAAGTTTCTTTCACTGTGTTTTGTTGTGTGACGCCTTGGTAAAGAGCTGTTTTTAGTTTAAAATATGATTTCAGGGTTAAGTTGGAACATTCGCTTGTTTCAAAATAAATATTAGGACTTTATTTCTGTGAAGCTACTTCAGAGGGTTGCTTACGTCTGTAGATGAATCATCCTTGTTTACTACAATCGGAATTGTTATTTAAGTACCCCATTAGTTTTCGTCCATTCATAAAATCACTTAGTATAGAGTGTCCTTTGAAGTTATAAAACTCAATTAGATAGCTTATACTTTATTGCAGCGGTAAATCACGTTTGGGAAATATATTGGATTATCCTTTGAAGCGCGTTTTCTTTTGCTCTGAATAGGGGAAAAGGTGTAAGTTTTTTCCTTTTAAATCCTGTTTATTATATTTTGTATGCTTAGGGAATTTATATTGTACTTGAGTTAAAATGCAGAATAGTTTTTTTTTTAATTAAAATATGTAAAGAGTCTTTGTGATTTATATCAAAACAGATTTCTTTAAAAAAGTTCGCTCAAAAGGTTTATGAATTCTAAATTAGAAAATTAGATAAGGAAATTTTGCATAATTTGTAGATATGATATTTACTACTTTTTTTATGATATTAAGTGGAAGTAAAATTTTACATCATAAATCTTTTGGTTTAATAACGTCTAAAATATTTAAACTTATTTTTTAGTTTAAAATTTCATGTCTTTGTGGTTGTTTAATTAAAGTGGTTGGAAAACTCTTCAAATTAATATAGAACAATTGCTGTTTTTTAAACACTTTTACTTTTCTGGCAGCTGAACGATTAGCTCTCTGGCCTTTGATTCCAGTTTCATGGATTCGAATCCTACCTGTTTTTGGGCTTGGTGTTAGTGATTTGGAATACTTATTGTAGGTCCCAATCTAATTAGTCCTCTTGTGCAGGAAATTAGATTGGCAAAACATTTTACATCAGTTAATCGGATACATCTTTGTAAAAACTTTACGAAAGCTGAATACAATCAATTCGCACATAAATGACTTTATTAACTTAAAAATTACTTGAATTCGCTTTTTATTTTTTAAATTTTCTAAATAGCAAGGCTGATAATTTTTAACTTACTTATTTGCATTATCATCACTTCTAATTTTCTTTTTGATATCTAATTGAATGTTTTACCTTCGCTTACTTTTTACTTATAGTTAAAAATACAGTGATAAGGAAAAAGACGCGTAATTTAGTTTTTTTTTTTCTGCAAAGACTGCTCATTTTGTTTGACAAAAGTTCATATAAACTTTGGTTACATAATTCATACATTCAGTAATTGTTGCTCAAAATTTTAGATTCAGTAGCATTTTCAAAGCAGAATTGTTTCTGTAAAAATTTTTTACATACTTTCGTATTGGATGTGGTATAATTCGAGCTACACAATGTGGATTATCAAATAAACTTTTGCTTTGGGAAAGCGTCTCTTTATTTGGACTGTGAAATGTGTCCCTTTCCATCAAAAGTTAGATAACTGTGCTGGAAGTGAATTAGTGCGAGAAATCTTTTCATTTCCTGGCGCACGATGGATATCGTCTTTTCGCTAACTGACCGTCATCCCTAACTCTTCATCGAGTCTCAAATTTTGCATCGGAACGAGCTCCAAAGATTCCTCTTCTGTGTGAGCAACGTGGGCGAACCGAACCGGCAACTTCTCGTTCAAGTTATAAACACACGCACACAACTTTTTTACGTAGGGGTAAGTATGTACTACTGCCAGCAGGGGAGAGGAAGGTGGCCTAGGTCTCTGTAAGGCCGCTTTCTTGGCATGTCTTGCGACGCACTCATTCCCTACCTCTACTCTTTTCCCATACCCCCATCATCTGCTCTGCTTCCTTCTGAAACACGCTGATGTGTTACTACAGCTATTAACAGCTCTCGAATCATCCAGTGAGGTTAGTTTCGGGCTCCTCTCTCTCGCTGCATCCCCGTTGTGCTGTAACTACTCGCCCTGTCATGGGCTCTTAGTCAATTCGAAGTTTGGTTTTTCATTCTCTCAGTGCCAAATCGGATTTCTTTTCACCCTTCCACAATGACAAGTAAGAAGATTGACTTTCGTTTTACATACATCTCTTAAAATTTGAAACAAATTTATTATTTTATATTCCAACCAAAAGTTTATTTCAAAATTTATTCTACATTTTGGGAAATAAAACCTGCCTAATGGGATATTGAGACCCTTATCATTCTCAATCATAAATTTTAAAATTCATATAAATTTATTAAATTTTGCATCGAAAGATATTTATTAGCTAAATATCTCTTAATAATAGTGTAATATTATTAAATAAAATCTTATTCATAGTTTTTATTTCAAATAAATATATTTAAAAAAAAATTTTTTTTTTCAGAAATTACACACGAAATTTTTAACCTTGCAATCAAAAATATAAAATCTGAATAAGTTATACGCCTATTCCTTAATTTTATTATATTTAATTTTATTATTTTAATAACGTTTGAGTCCTTAATTTAAATTCTTAAATTTAAATCTCATTATCTTAAAATTGTAAATTTTGAGAAACTTTGCGTGTAACATTGTTATTATTAATGCATTATTCTAATTTTTACATATTATAAAATAATAATATCATCGTATTGAAGTTTTTGTTATAAATTATTTAGATATATTTTTTTATTTAATAAAAAATTCCAAGATAATAGTAGATAATGATTTATATTTTATGGCGTATAGCTGAAAACTTAATTGACTAAAATTATTTCTTATACTTTAAATATATTATTGATAGAAATGTTTGATAAATTGTATATCCTGATGAAATCAAACAAAATGTCAGTTAATGTAAAATTAAAATTCCAAAATATGTAAACTTGTGGGAAATATACTTTCTATCATGAACTATTATATTTGCAACGTTAAGAATATTAAAAATTGCCATATTAGCAATTAAAAATAAAGAAAAATTTTAACAGAGAATAAATGTAATTTTAAATTGTGTACACAATTTTTTGAAATGGAATAATACTGGTCATAGTATGCTTTTTTTACAGAAATATGAAAGGAATAATTAGAAAGCCATTTTAAAAAGGCTGATTTTATTTTTATTTTTTGTTAAAATAATATTGTTATTTGAGACATTAATTGTTCTGATATTATATGTTAATTATGAAACAGAAAATTAACAATGGATTGTTTGAATAATTTGCTCAAAATACAAAGAATATTGAAATAGGTTTATAAATATACCTCGCTTTTACTAATATTTCTTTGGATGTGAAATCTACAAAAATCATTGATAAATGTTTTCATTCAAGTAGGTACATTTGAAGATAAAACGGTTTAATTTCCAGAATGTTTGCTCAGTTGCTTTGATCAGACAAAATTTTTAGATCATTCATTTTATACCCACTGAAATTTATTATGTAGTCAATTCATAAAATTTTCACATTTAAAATAAAAACTTTTTAATTCGTATAAGTATATTATGTAATGAAACTAACATTGTATGTAAAAATTTTTCATTATATGTAGTACTCGCATGCTGCGAGGAAAGGAAACTCCGAAGACCTATAAATACCAAATTATGCAGAAAAGTACAAGCGTTATAATCTATATTTTATTCAATTGCTTGAGACAATTCTCGATGCATTCCACTCTAAATTATGCAGTCTATCACAACTTGTAATTTTTCTTGAAATTCAGTTAATTTGGAGCTAATTCATTATCTTTTATAGTTTTTTATACTTACAACATTGCGTCGCAACCTGTGAAGATCCCTCTTTTAATGATTCGAAAAATTTGTTTTTGGGAAAAGCAACTTGACATCTATATTTCATTAAATCCAGACTTACTTTTATCTTAATGTTGTGAATGATTTACACGTGAATAAGAGAAAAACAAATCTTGCTATATAGAAACTAAAACTTGTTTCATTTGTATTTGAAAGACTTTTTTAATTTTGATAGTTTGTTATTAAAATAATTCAATGCTTTAGTTTTTGTAAGTATGTTTATCGTAAAATATTAAACATTTATCAATACATTTAAGATTTTGTTTGACTCCTCTCTATTTCTTTATACATGTCTAAATTCTTTATACATTTTTTACTATTAAATTTTGTATATGCATACTAGTATTTATAAATCTAGTTCCTACAACCCCCTAATTCATTTCAGGGTTTATGATTGAGAGCTTATTGAATCTAACTTCCATGGTACACGATATGGTATTGCAGATTACCTGTTTAGAGTAATTCTATCATAATGGGATTGGTATATGAAACAAAAACTAATTTTTTTTTCTACATGATACGTAGTGCGCTGTGTAATTGTTTGCATTTGTTTTATTGAGTTTTGGCTGAATCAGTGAGCAGAGCAAAAATACTAATATCTTGTAAAAATGGAGCAATATTCAAAAGAAAATTCTATAATATACAATAATTGCAAATTAAGTAATAACTATTACATATAAAGTATTAATAAAAAAGGTAAAGTTTGTGTAAATTAGGAAAATTTTGTAATGTAAGTTTATGTAAATAAGTAAATGAGAAAAACTTTTTTTATTTTATAATATACGCCCCTTATAATTTTAAATCGCTTTCCCGTCTCCGGATTTGGAACAGACCCAAAATTCGAAGTAGACCCTTTTTTACCGGCGCTATCTTCTTCCTTGTGTGAAAAGAAAAATGTCGGTTGTGGTCTAGGTGTTTCTTTGAAGCACCGGCTTTAAAATTGTTTTTCCTGACATCATAGTTGAAATCTGGATCTTTGAAATGAGAGTGCAATATATTACTCAGATTCGATCGCGGTGATTTCGGTTGCTTTCATTAACCTTCCCACCTCCCACATTTTTTTTTATTCCCGGAAAAAAGTGACTTTGAAATATTATTAATAGTCAGATTTTGGGGGGGGGGGGAACTAGCAAGTAACTATACATTCTATTTGTAACTCATTCAGTGGTGTTTTTCAAAAGAAAGTATTGTAAAAAATACTACTAAATAGAAAAAGCTCGATACAAATTTTGAAGTTAAAAATATCTGCTTAATTTTGTTTTATGGAAATATTTACAAAAATATAAGTAATATTTAAGCTCAAAATTGGTTTATTATTTGAGTAATATTATATTAATAATTTGCGAATTAATGTTTATTGCTAAGATTTTTTACTTGAGAGAGAAATTGTGAAATTTTTTTATCTAATAATTTACGTTTAATTACGTTAATTACGTTAAACGTTAGCTTAATTAACGTTTAATTACTTAAATTTATTAATTGGATATCAGTTTAATTCTTTGATCCTAAACAATCCTCATTTTTAAAAAAATCATGTAATATGTTTGATTCGCATGAAATATTAGTTTCTTAATATCATATGGATTCTTTGTTAAAAACAATTTGCATTCACTTATATCTGTTAAATAAATCATATTTTAATACTTTAACCTATATTTTTGATTTATATTAGTATTTTATGAAGTGTATTCAATATTTTTATTCAGTTAATATTTATAATTAACTTTTTATTGTTTCGAAATAACAAATATTTTAAAATTAAAGGAAAATTCATTATATATATTAGTGCAAAATAATTAGATAACTTACATATTTTCATATATATTTTAATAAATTTAATACATTCATTTATGGTTAGCAGCCTAAAATATTCCGTATATTTAAATGTGAACAGTTAATCGTATGAAATGATTTCGGAAAATTAATAGATTCAGTGTTGGTTAGAATGAATCCTTAAAACCTGTATTGGATATTTTAAAGTATGAAACGCAAAGATATCATAAACTGGACAGATGTGTAACTTGAAAAATGAAAGTAATTATTTCCTTCCCATAGGGAAAACAAGCTGTGACCGGTTTCACCGAGGAAAAACGCGGGGTTGATAATGTGCATTTTGTATGCATACCTCTTGAGTTTCTTGTAAACAAACTGTTAATTTCAAGTTTTTAACTTCTGACAGATTATTTAATTCTATTATTGTAAAAGTAACTCAAGTTTTTGCTCATTCTATTTGAAAAAGGTAGCTTTGAGTTCTAATGCAAGAAATAAAATTATCTCTACTTTATATATTTTGTGTATGTATAACTTTATCATACCTAATTTTACTCAGCTTTAATGTACTCGCCAACATTTAATAAAAACTGTATTTTGATATTTGTAAGACAATTACAGAGCAATATAACGTGATATACCATGTGATTTTTTTTCCCATCTAAATACAATCTTGCGATAACTTCTATGTGATCGACAAACTTGAATCTTGAAAAGAACATTGTTTTCACACAGATAAACTACTCGATAACTTTTCCATAAATGTTTTGACCCTCCTTATTATTATTTTTTTATCTAAGTGTTTATTAGCTTTCCAAAATTTTAAGAGGTGTTGGTTTTGTGTAGGTTTCAAGTGTTTACTTTTGCGGTGTGATGTTACATTCTGCTTAGAAATAGATTTCAAACAAGATATTTTACTGTTTACCTTACTCACCTAAAAATTATGGAGAAATATGTAGCGCACTTTTCCTGAATTATTGAAATAAGTATTTGAAAACATTAACTTGAAAAGTTATGTAACGCATTTACTAAAATCGACATTTTTCTTCTACGACAGCTAATTTATATTTTTGTATAAGATTATATTAAAATAATCAAATATTTAAGATTTAATGTAGCTTTGTTCGCGATTATATAATTTTTTGTCTCTAATTATAAGATATAAATTGTAGTTTTTAGGGTATTTGTATTTAATTGTTTTTTGTAATGTATTAAGTGCAGAGACTTATCATAAACAGAGAAAAAGAATCGAACTTTATATAGGAATATCAAAATCTTCACTCTACAATGAAATTTGAAATAAAATTAAATTTCTTGTATTTTTATATCTTGAAGATTTTTAGTTATTTAATTATATTATCACTTTAAATCTCACCGTGAAGTTATTTGTATTGTCTCTGTTTTACTTAAGTATTTTTACTTCATTGTATTTTATCTCTTTGAATATGCTATTTATCAATTTGATCACAAATTGAGTACTCGAAAATTCTAAGATGACAAATCTAATTGTTTAGTTGGAAATGTTTTATGATAACTTGAAAATATCTCTCGTAGGACGTCAAACCTGCATCATTATATATGTGGAGGCTTAAACGTCTATACATTTCATAAAAAAAAATGCATGATTAAGTTTCTATTTTTCACCGATATACCGATAAATTATTTGGTATCGAAATTATTTTCCAAACAAAATATAAAATTGATTAGTATTTTGTTTGGGAGTTCATTGTAGGGTATGTTATTTGAGTTATGAGCATTTTAAGTATCGGAATTATGCATATATAATGTTATCAAACTAAAATACTCCTTCATATTTGTGCTTTTTATTACTTTTTTCTCCCATTCACGTATTTTCTCCAATATAATTAAATAAGTGTTTTTCTAAGATATATATTTGTTGGTGTTTTGAACTTGTATATTACATCATATTCGAATCAAATACTCATATATTAAGACATGGTTAACACTTTAAAAGGAAAAAGAATTGTAATTTGTACTTCTATTATAAAATAGCATCCATTTTTCTCTGCAATGGTTAAATATTCTGGATTCGATTCTGAAACCACACACATAAGGCTATGAATATAATATGCAATTATTTTCAGTTGGAGAATTAAGGATATTTTTTGTGGCTTGATAAATTTCGATTTTAATGTCAGTACACACATATGGTATTAGTTTTTAAATCTGGATCTATGTATTTTTTAAGCACTAAATATGAATATTGAGAATTAAAGAATTGTTTTATTACTTAGTGAGAATCTTCGAGAAGTTTAAGTCTAGTTGTTTAGTTGTTAAATTTTAATTATTTTGCTATTCACTTCAACATTTCGTGGATTTCATTCACTCCTCACATAGGATGATCTTAGTGGTTTGGGTTTGGAATCAATTTCAATTTCTTCCCGTCAAATGACCCTTATGTCTTACAATTTGACTGTTGATGAAAAAGCCAAAGCTCAAGCTAAAATGTTAAGAAAATTTTTTCCCTTTAAAATTTTTTAATTACTATGCCTCAAATCAAAATCAAGCCTTTATTAAACACCGGTCAAAAAAGTAGCGTAAAAATCTTAAAAATTGAGTAATTGGGGCTTGAATTAATGATATAAAAAGATATATTTCATCGCATTTATCATCAGATAATATATTTCTTACGTGGTTGAATGGTAGGAGCAAACTCTTCAGTTTTGAAGGTCATAAATTCGAACCTTTTGTTGATCCCGTTTGCGGATATTTGTTATGGTTTGAATCCAAATGAATCTAGGTCCTGATTGAATTAGCCTTCGTGTTCGAAAAGTAATCGTATATAGTGAGGGATCTCATGTCAAATGTAATCGCAGATCGACATCCAAAAACAAGTCAGAGTTTTCTGGATTTTCCCTTTTGTGACCCTTGAATACAACCTACTTTCATTGAAAGAACTCCAAACGTCAAAACGTATTAGATGTCCAAATAAGGTCATCGGCAATTTGACTATTAGCTGTCCAGTGTCAATTCAGAAAGTGTTTAAATTTCAAAGGTACAGGTTTCTGACAGTATAAAAATATTTTCTTTTTCAACTAGAAGTGATCTTTAAAGTTTTGATCTTAAGAAAATTATGATAGTCTACAGTTGATTCAAGCATTAAAATCAACGTGTTAATCAAGCAAGGACATACACAAATATTGATTATTTTATAAACTTTTCATATGAGTTCTTGTAAACTATCAGTCGATTTTCAAGGTGTCAATGGCGTAGTAGTAATAGTCTATGAGGACCCGGTGGGCGTGAGGGTAGCGCTATGCGTTCCCAAGACACATGTCCGAGGTTCTTTCCTCGGGCAGGTTGACTCAGCCTTTCAGTTTTTTTCAGTGTTTCGATAAAATTGAGTACCATGCAAGCTTGGAAACTAAACACTTTGAGTTTGGCGTTAGGCTGTCCACCTAACTGGTACATGCTTCGTACCCCAGTTCCCTCGGTCAGGAAAACAAATGTGGGCTCTAGGCCTTGACCCTACGGGATCCATTGAGTTTAGTTTATCAGTACGTATAATGCTGCAACAAAATTATGCTGCTGTGATTATCAGCAGTGTATAAATTTCTTTTGATTTCATTTTCTTAAATAGGAATTAAATTTTCTTAAATATTTTTCTCTTCAGAATTTTGGCTTCCGATTGTTTCAAATTCGAAAAAGAAGAAATTATTTTTAAGGAAACATTTAAAACCTCTAGATTTGACTTGTAAAATTGAAACCACATTGGTGTTGCAATCTTTTTTTTAAAATTTTAATTTTAATTTGAGCTTTTAGCTTTTTAATTTTAATTTTTTTTTCTTCATATTTTGTTCATGGACGTCGAATGAGTTTTACAATACAGCATAATGTTTTGCTTAAGTTTACTGGGTTGTTCTGCAATCAATGTAATATTCGGAAAAATGATATATTTCTTTCAAAAATATTATTTTTCTCTAATTTTCACGTTCTTTTATGTTTTAGTTGTCAAACACAATCATAAAGCATCCTTTTCAGTATTTGATTCAATTTGCTTAAACTTGATTTTACAATTTAATGTTGGAGAATATATTATATTTTTAAAGTGTATAATATTTACATTACTCTGAAATTGTTTGATTTGATTTTTTTTTTCGTGTATACGGATATCAGCATTTATAACAATGTTTTAGATTGAATTTTATGCCAAAAAGGAAGATTATTTTGAAGTTTTAACTGTTCAGCAAAACATTTTAAGGCTGAATTTTTTGACTAACTGCCCTTGCTGATTACCCATATTTCAGAGCTTTTAATAAACAAAATCTTTGTTACCAGCACCTTATTGTAACAGTTAAAACAACGTACTTATGCGCTTCTCCTAATTGACAAGAAATATCGTAAAGCCATAAAAATTAATAAATTTTTCTGTAAATTTTATGCATCTGTATCCTTCCTTTCCTTTCCTTTTTTTTTTTTTTTTTTTTTTTTTTTTTTCAATACTTGCAGATATTGAAAATCAATTACCAAATTTAGTCTTAAAAATTGAACTGAGAGTGAATTAACAAAACTGTATATTAGTTTGGGTAAAAAGAAATCCATTATTTTTACGTGAACTTTTTGTAACTTCTTTCAGATTCGCTTTGTAAAAAGGTTTAAAACAGTTTTCATATAGATTTTTACGTCTTGTGCGAAGCTACGACTGCTGACATGCTGTCAAGTTTGATAATTTTTGATATTTTATAGACATTCTCGACGATGTTGTATCCATGCGAGGTGCATCTTTAGCATCCAAATACCCAAACGGAATCGACGAAACCAAAATTGTGCGTAACTGGCTGTTACAGTCATATATAGGACGATAAACATCTTTCACAATTTTAGCCACCTGGCTATCTTTTTCGCCGTTACAAGAGAAAAAACGAAAATGTATCGAATTTTCTGTTTGTTGTCTTCCATTTTTAAAACCTTGAACTCGTAACTGAGTTAATCAAACAAAAAACAGCAAGAGAATATTTTAGTGTCAAATGTCACCTCTCCAACGATCATAAATCTGAAATTGTTTGATAGATACCTCATGAGATAGCGATCACTACAGACGTCTACCGAAAAAATAATGGATAACTTTTTCCCCAACCTAATATTATGTGAACTTAAAATAATAGAAACAAACGCGCGTGCAGCTCTTGTGTGAATGAATGGGCAAAGAATAGAAAGTTAAATTCACAGAATTTTATTTTTTTTAAATTTAATGAAAAGTTAACCCTTTCTTTTTACTGCCTCCCCCCCTTATAGATTGTTTCATTTTCCAATTTATCGACCTCAACTTGTATCAGGAAATACACAATTATATATTTTAAAAGTTTATATTATCTTAACGATAATGCATAAATTAATGAATAAGCATTATTTTACTGTGTTACATGTGCCTCGTTTCAATTTCAGATCATCCAGAGTTACATTTTTAGAAGTAATAATGTAAGTAATTCATTACTATACATGTATCTAAGTTTGACAGGAAATCAAGCAGTGAAAGTGATTGCAATCCGAGATCGTTTCTGCATTATCACTTTAGATCAGAGTTCAATGAACTTGTTGCTTTAGGTCAACGTGAAATTTTCTTCCCCACGCTTTTTCGAACTTATTTGGGCTATTGTGTCAATGGGTTTGGATTTACTGTATTTCTTTCCCGTAAAAATTCGACTTTCGTAAAAAGAGATAAATGCTTGAAAGAAATTTGAAGAACTCATTTCCTTTTTCGCATTTTATTCTTGAAGTAACACATTTGTTGTGATAATTTAACGAAAAATGATTGCGCATTACAGTTCTCTCATTCTTTTATTTTTTCTAAGTATCAACTAAAAGTCAGGTTTCGTGGAAACATCGTAATGAATTTTAAATGCTTGATTATTGTTGAAAACATAGCTGGAAATTAACGAAGTGGGCAAGAGGCGTTTTCTCGATCTGCTTTAATGTCGAAATTCTGTCAGAAAGATAAAAAAGGCAATGTCTTTTTATTAGAGTTTCTTTTGTTCAATTCGGTTATATCAGATTAACTTCGATTGCGGTTTTGATATCCTATTGTCATGAGAGCGCCTAGTAACAGTACCTTGTCTCTTGATTAATTGCAAATTTATTTTCATTGATATCCTTTTTCGCTTACATTATTTCATAAAATATTATTGATGTATGTATTGCACCTCGACTTTGAACCTTGCAAACAAATATTATCAATAAATTGTGGGCGTATATTATCAGTGAATATTGCATTGGTAAAAATTATTTTTTATTCTCTAGAAGGTTTCGAACTTGCAATCCTGTACATAGATTCTAACGAACAAAATGCATTCATTTCATTGTTTTAATTCTAAATTAAACCTTCAAATTCAGGTTACTGTTTTGTACACAAAACTCCTCTACATAATTTAGACTTCAGACTCCTTTCACGTGTCGTTATGGTGCCGCATCTCATAACTTTGATTATTCACCTAAAGTCTATTATGACACCAGATGTTTTTATGAAATTTATATTTTTTTTCTTGCAATTATATTGTCAGGTAAATTTGTAGAATAATTTGTTGTGCAAGAAACAAGTTGACATTTTTTTATTATACAACGAAGAGATTTAAGTTGCAAAAATGTATTTAAACGTATTTAAAACTATAATTATAAGTTTCTAATATTTTTGACTTATAGATTTTGGATGCACTTTGTAATTATTTCATTATACGATAGTGATGTTTGTTACTCTTTTCTTAATTTAAAACAATAAATGGAGTTTTTTAATTTTCACTTAAAAGTAATCCTGAACTTATATATTAAATACTTTAAGTACTACATGTTTTCTGCGCTTATTCTGTATTTTTTTAAATATATTTATAAAAGCAATTATATATAAAATGGATGGTTTATAATATTTAATTCAGTCGTTGTAATCAGTTTAACTCGTTGGGCACAAGAAACTTTATTCAAGGGTTTATCAAGCAGATCAGTTGTCCAGAGTGGCAAATTCTGAAAATAGAGGAAAAGTAAACTAATTTGGACCACAGTAAAAAGTCATAACTATATAAATAAAAATGTTTTGCTTTTTTTCTCAATGTAAAGGAATTGCTGATACTGGATGTGTTTTAAGTACATTTATTACAATGTCTTCACTCTTATATCATGCGAGTTAATTTTATACACTGTGAACATAAATTTTCTTTAAAGTGTGTTGATCTTTGATGCCATAAAATTTTTTAAAACATTTCTCTTGAGAAAAATGGATTCTTAATATTAGGAAAGAAATATTTCATAAATGATTCTTGAGGATTTTAAATTTAGTATAAAGATTAATAAATTTAATCACATTGATGATTTTTTTTATATAGATAAATGTTTTTTGTTATTTAAGTGAAAATTTCTATAATATACAGTGATTTATGGCCCTGTAATATTAGATATGGCCAAGTTAAATTATGATTGATTTCTAACTATAATGTTGGGCTGAAATTTAAATTTTGCCTCACAAAAATATGTCATTCCTGTGAATTAAGAAGAGCGATTGATCATAGATAGTTAACATTAACCATATTTGTATTTATGAACAGGAAATTATATGGGACATTTATGTTTGAATGCGTAGAATTATATTTAGTTCATTTAATTTTCTGTTGGAGAATACTTTATCATATATATTTAAGCTAGATTAATAGAGAGCTTTTGACATTAAAAGGCTTCAGGCTCTTCAGATATCAAAACTACTTATAATTAGTAAAATATACTTGATGCATTAATAGCTAGTTTGAAGTTCTTATTAATTTCATTGTAAGTTAGAAAACGCTGCTATTCTGGGATAGAAGATTTTTCAATATTTAGTTCAGAACATACATAAATCATATTTTAATTTCAAATTATTGGTGAATATTATGATATCATATAATATCACCTTATAAACGGGTCACAAACTATTGGCTAATAGAATCAGAAGCTCCTAGTTTCAATCAATATTTCTCATATTTTTGTAGCAGTTAATAATTTTTTAAAAAAATTTAGCGTTCTTCTACTTGGATATTTTACCGTCCCAAATCATGCATAGTCAAATTGTCGTTAATCGATGTTGTATCATTTAATTACTGCAGAAAGTAACACGTGCGCAATATCAAATCTGCGTTCTCTGATGTTATCTTCATGGCCGTCGTGTGTTTTGCTTGGAACAAATGAAAAAAAGAAAATTAGAAGATTAACAACTTCCTCGTATTGACATTTTTTTTAACTTTATAGTGTCAGAATATATACCAAAGGTAAGTGTTTCTATAGCGTTTATTATAAAAAAAAATAAGAGATAAAGCAGGGTCACCATCATAATATAATACAGACTGTTTGTAGAGTAAACAACTCAAAATAGGAGAAATTGATAAGATACGTATCTCTGAGTAAAAAAATACAGAACTTATCTACCTTACAAATAGCACCTGAAAAGATATTGCTTGGCGTATCTGATAATGATTGACAAGTTAACTAAAAAGTTGATTTATATCCGATAACAATAAAAAAAAAAACCATTTGCCTGAGAATAGAAATCTGCATTGTTTCATACTTACGCATTTAATTAAAAAATTTAAATATACAGAATAAACAATTGCTTGACAGTGTATTTTAGCGTCAATTTTAATCACTATTTTTATTCATTATAAATATTGTTTCAATATTAAAGAATAAAGTTTTAATAAATTTATTCTATTTAAAAATTTCTAATATAATTATAGAAACAGGTATTTCATTGTATTCCACAAAATAGGTTTTTTTTTTTCCAAAATTCAAAATAAGTTATTGGAATGTATATAATAGTTCAAAACATTTTTTTTTTTTTTTTTACTTCTTATAAATGATTAGAACCCATTTGGCTACTCACCAGTAAAAAATGTACAAGGGGTAATCAAATGAAAAAGTATGAAACGACGTAAAAACGTAAAAGTTAAATATTTGCATATTCCTCTATAGAAGACGTTGTGAGACATTTCGGTATGTGATGACTGGGGTTGGTGCATGTGCGGGTGCCCGCATACGCAGGAGAGAGCAGAGGCTCTTGTCAAAAGCGGCGTCCAAATGATGCGGCAGTCCGTATGAAGACAGGATGTTGTTCTTATGCAAAATTTGACAATTGAGGAATAGTGAGGTTGTTATCAGATTTCTGACAGCGGAAAGTGAGAAACCGGCAGCTATTTATCGCCGGATGGTCACAGTTTACGGGGAAAAATGCGTCTCCGACGAGTCTGCCAGAAAATGGAGTGCCCGTTTTCGTGCAAGCCGTGAGTGTGGGTGATGACCTGAGACCAGGCCAAGCAAACACTGTCATCACGAATGATCTCATTGACAATATGGATAACGTAGTGAGAAATGATCGGCGTGTCACATTGCGAATGTTGGCGGCGAAGGTTGATGTGTGTGGACCGTGTGGAACCGTGTGGACAATTGTTCATGACAGGTTGCGATATCGAAAAAGTTGGGTGCTGCTCACCGACCAGTCAAAGAAACTGTGTATGCGGCTATCACTGCAACATCTGTTTCGGTATCATGAAGCGGATCGTCACAGGCGATGAGACCTGGTGCCATCACTACGAGCCATAGACAAAGCGGAACAGCATGCAGTGAAAGCATGCGTCGCCACCTCCACCTAAAAAGTTCAAAGCCGTGCCATCAGCAGGAAAAGTGTTGCTCACCGTCTTTTTTCGACGTTCAAGATCCGTTACTTGTGGAATTCCTCGAACTCAGAAAAACCATAAACTTCGATTTGTACTGTGAGATACTCTGACGCTTATGCTTGTCAATCAAGAACAAAAGACCGAGGCTACTCACGAAGGGTGTGGTTCTGTTCCATGATAACGCGTGTCCGTACGTCTTCAGAGTCACATTCATGGAACTGGCCAAGTTCAAGTGGGAGACGTTGACCATCCGCCCTTCACTCAGGACATGTAGCATTGCGATTTCCATGTGTTTGGTACACTGAAGAAACATTTGAAAGGGAAGCGCTTCAACTCGGACGATGTACTCAAAGACGCTATAAAGGACTGGGTCTTGTCATGGCCACAGGAATCCTGGGAACAAGGAATCCTGCGGCTTGTTCTTCAGTGATTCGTTGTGCTTAAGACTATAGTGTATATTTTGAATAAAGTCTACATTTGTATCCATCGTGTCGTTTCGTACTTTTTCATTTGATCACCCCTTATTTATATTTTATACTGTTCGGGAAATTAAAATTCATAGAATTAACAAACTTGGACATCAATAACTAATATTAAATTAAGGTTTATAATTCAAGACATTGACAACAGACGGAAAGATGCTAATCGGAATTTATGAAGTTAGAAAAGGTAAAATACAGAAATCTTGATTTCATCGAAAATTTATTTTCAAACTTTTAATTGTTAAATTTATATATGCTTGTATTTTTATTTTTTATTTATTTATTTATTTATTTATTTTTTTTTTTTGTAAAGAATAGTTTGAAAATGTAATGAGAACGTAATTTGTCAGAATCTGGCATTAAAGTCGAACAAACATGAAGCATTTTAAAGAAATGTTTTGGAATGGGATGATAAGATACTTCAAGCTGTGAAATCGATTCTTAAAAATCAGAAGTGATAGGCATTGGTGAAATCGTAGTTGAGGTACTGCCATAGTGTTTGATATATTTTATTAACAGACAAGAAATCAATGCTATTCAGCTGCAAAGAATTATTTTTGGCAACAGGAAAAAGGTTGATTTCAAGTTCAGATCATCTAAAATAAATTTCATTTAGGTAGATCCCTGCACATAGCACAAAAGGTGTTTGTACTTCGTAGCTTCACATTACTTTTCTGGAGGAAGAGGGTATTTTGCAGACTACTGAGATTCAAATGTTTACTGATGAATGCCAATACTATCGGGGTTTTGATATCAGGCGTATATTGGTATGGAAAAAAAAGAAAAAAAAATGCACTCGAAATAACATCTTGTACTGCAAAGGAGATAAGTGGGTGGTATGGGCTGGAATCATCATAAATTCACATTTTGAAACACATTCGGAATATCAGTTTAATAACCCTTAAGTATGTATGTAGACAAGATATTGTCTTTGTCTCATCTTAACGATTTAGCCATTGGTGATTTCTTTCTTTTAATGCTTGATACTATCGTTTATCCTGTCTAATTAGCTCTCATGAACAAAAAATTACCATTAAGTGAGTGACTGATTGATCAAAATTAATTTTGTACCTCATAAACTTGTGTCATTAAATTATTTTAAAATCTTTTAGTTTTTATTGCTCAAAAGAAAAACCTACAGAATGGTTTTATAATTTTAAGTTATAAAAAAATCAAACATATTGAAAGAAAGACAAAGCATTTGCATTGTGACTGCCTCAAAAGCAACTAATTGTCAGAACATATTCTTATTGAAATATACTTCGAAAACTCATTTACTTTGCCGTTGAAACTGCTATTTTGATACCGAAAAACCAATATCTTAATAATTGAAACAGTTAAAAATAGTAAGTATTTGAATATTCGTGGCATCTTTCCTTTACAGAAGATATTTCACATATTGTGATCCATATTCAGTGATTCGAGGGAAAAAGAACCCTCTTTCATCCACCTCAAAAGAAATTCAAACGGATAGTTAGAAATGTAACATGCCTTATCTGTTATTCAACAGTCTTAAATGGCCCCGATGTGCAAGAAGTGACCGTTGAGCGACAAATATTCGTTCAACTAACTGAGATTAAGTTTAGGACTTCTAATTCCAAATAATGCGGTTCCATCACTGTTTCATAGTGCTCGAAAGTTTGAGCTTTCCATTTATGGCATGAATCGGGGAAATACAAATCCACTGAAGCTTTTCATATGGCAATAAGCGACAGTTGTTTAAATGTCAAACAGTAATAAAGTAAAAACAATTGGGCTATTTTCTATGAAATGTAGATGATTTAAAATTGAATTTTTATGGGGATTTATCATGAGACTGACTTTTTAAATTTTTTTTATTATTGAGTAATGGAAAATTTTATCTTCGCTCTTTAGCCACTGTTAAAGAACTGAAAATGAATATTGCGTTCATATTTTCTACATGCGCAACTAATCGGTTGGTGGTTTGAGCTTTCTTAGTTAATACTCTTTATATGAATTAATAATGATACGTAAATATTTACAGGTTTTTTGGCAAAGTAAAAGCATTTACCGAAAATGTTTTTACTTTGCCAGAAAACCTGAATTTTTTTTTTTTTAATCTTTCTGTTTAAAAATTGATTTTACTTAGAAACTTTTTTAAAGAATAAATCATAGTCATAAACACTTCCTTTCTTTAAAATAAAAATTTCATTACAAATTCACAAATATTGATGTAAAAGATAGAGTTAAAAACTTATATCTTTTCCCTAGAACGTCTACGTCATAATTGACTTTTATAAATTATTTTAAACAGGTATAATTTTGATATTATAGCTACTGTTAAAAGGAAGTTAGTATGGCTAATTTTGCATGTAACAATTTAAATACCTGTTGGACATTGTAAAAATTAGACTCCTTTAAAAAATTCCTTAAAGAAATTTTTTCTGTACTATATCAAGATAGGCTTCCCGCCTATAAGAAATATTTTGTAGACTCCACAGTTAATCAGCTGTAGAACACGTGTCTCATTTTTACTCTACGTAAATTGTGTTATTGAACTGTTATAAAGTTACGTAAAACTTGCGTCAAGTCTTTCATTGTATGACTCATGCTGGTGCAATAAAACTAAATTTACTGAAAATTTATGAAAGTAATAAATTTCTGTTTAAAAATAAGTTTAAAAAACCGTTGTTATTAATACAAAATTATTCCCTATTAAGATTTTAATCATCATAATTAATATAACGCATTTAATAAATTTAAATAGAATTTTTCACACTTAATTGGAAAAGGAAAATTATGTATTTTGTAAATTAAGCATCTGAGAAGAGTAATTTTAATCTATGTTGAATATTTGTTATAACTACATTTGAAGATACTCTTGCTTAAGTGCATTCAAGTTTCCCGGATCGAATTAAACTAAAGAATATGGAAAAGATAATTATGAATTTTAACCGTAAGCAGAAACTGCTGCGGTAATTTTAGTAAAGTAAAAACAAGATAGCTAATACATTTGTTGTTTACAAAGTTTTCTTAAAATTAGACATTGTACTCAAATTGTAAAAATAAAATCTGTACTACAGACCAGTATTACATTCGTCAGTTTCAAGAATTTAATATTTAATTCGGATGCAAAGCTATTTTGCAACAATGTAAATAGCCATTTTATATCAATTTGTTTGTATATTTTGAATATTTGTTATCCATTCATGACATTTAAATAAGTTTTTACAACAAAAATATAAGAGCTTAATTCAAATGTTTTTTATGATTTGCTATCACTAAATACTCAATTTAAGAATGAGGTTCACAGTGATGATATATTTACTGTCCCGTCTTAGCAAAACCATGATAATAATAGTGTTAAAAATTCCGTTTATTGATTATTTTTTGAAAAATATGACTGTTTTTGCAAAAATATGTAAATTTTATTATATTTTTAATATAAATATAATAGTTTCATAGTTTTTCTGTAAGTATTTGCTTATGCTATGATAAAAATTATTATATTGCAGTCGAAATGAGAATTTTTAAACACGCAAATGTGTTTATTTTCTAACTAGAAGTGTATCAAATTTTTTCCATCAAGTATAGGGTATATTTTTATGGAATTTGCGATATCTGTATTTTGTGCACAAATCTTTAATGTATTTAATGCATTAAATATAATGAAATTTTATCAGGTTTCCTAACTTTAAAGTTTATTACTAATCACTTTTTTATTTGCCTCAATACGATGTCAAAATTGTTTTCCCACCAGTATGAAAACTGATATTTTATGTGCCTTGCACGTAATATGTCATTCAACCCAATGAATATTTATATGGCTACATTAGAAAATACTGAAGTTTATATCAGTTTAACTGACATTTACGTTTGTCCACATTATAAATAAACATTTTAACACTTTAAAATCACAGTAAACTTTAAGTTTACATTACGTATATAGAATTCGACTCGATTCACAATTATTTAATCAGTCAGTTTCTTATCAACTCATCTGGAAATGTGGATTACTGTATTATTTTTGGTGGAATACATTTTAGCTGAGTTCACAGTCGAATAATTAACGTTCTGGCCTTCTCTTCTAAGCGGGTGGATTCGATTCCTATCGTAAATGAGTGTTTGTTGAGATTCAAAATCAATTTTAAACTGTAATTTCTGGTCCAATTAGCTGTATCAAAAAGTTACCTTAGAGCGTAAAACAACCAACAAACCAACCAACCTGGATAGATTTAAACTTACCTTGAAAAATTGAGCTATTCACAGTCATATACTAATCTTCATCTTAAATCTTCACTAATCTTCATCTTAAAATATCTGCAAATAGGTTTTATATTTTTTTAAATTATGTGCCTTAAAGAATTAATAGCTTAAAAATTATGTACATCATGTTCCCAACTTAAACCAACATTTCATAAATAAAATTTTAGTGTTTATTAATTTACTAATTGTTGTTTTTATTGAATAAATTGATGCTAAAATTGTTATTATGGATTGGATTAAGATGATTTGCTCAACCATAATTATTAAAAGTTTAGTAACCCTGCAATAATTTACAAATTATTTTTATCTGTTTAAAAACGATTCTAGAAAAATCCAGTTCATTCTTGGGAACCAATCTGTTATAAAAAATATTTTTCTTTGATAAGCGTTTGTTTATGAGATGATATTAATAAAAAAGAGGTGTAACCGCAAAGATTATTGTATCTTCCTATGTCAAGAAATTATCCAATATATATTTAGTAAGTTCTGATCTGGTGTTGATCTTTTTACTGTAGATATACTAGATTTATAATCAGTAACGGAAAAACAGTTTAATTGCAAGATACTTCATAACTGATAAAAAAATGCATCTTTGAGAAGCTCATTGCAAAATATTTCTTAGAAAAAAACTATTTCGTTGCAACATATTTCTTAACTGATAAAATAGCATATTCCCTTGACTAGCTCAAATTTCATAAAATCAGATTTAATTTAATAATTTCTATATTTATATGATTCATAACTTTTTTAAACTCTTTGAATAGGCTAAAAATTATAAATATAAAAATTTCGTATATTTTTTCATTTAAAATTCGTCGTAATTTTTTTTAATTAATTCTTCAAATACTTGATAGTTATGTCTAATTCTATCCCGATTTCTGCTGTGGTATACAATTGCTGTAGAAGTAGAAATATTTGAACGTTTCTAGAATTAAATTTAAATATTTTACAAATAAGAGAGGAAAAATATTTTGAAAAGTATTCTCGTTATCGATTAATTTCGGGAGAAGGTTGTCAATAAAAAGATGGAAACAAATCATTAAATTATCATTAACTGACTTACTAATTGATGCGTATAAGATGAACATTATACCAAAAATATATAAATATATTATTGATTTAAGTAACGTGTATTCGGCTTAACTCTTGTAAAATGTATTTTTCTTAACATCTTAACTCTTGCTATATTTTAACCAATATTCTGTAGTCAGCTGTAAAAATTTGAATGATTTCCAACTAAGCATTAACTTTCTAGTTTCAAAGTAATTCCGAAACTTTATTTAGTTTATTAAATGTAGAATCTCTTCATTGACGAGAGAGAAAATTCTTTTGTCTTGCTTTATTTCATAAAATTCTCCGGTTTACGTATTGAGCAAATTTTATCCAAGGGACTGAATGCTTTCTACAAAAATTCTGAAGCTTAATTTTTTCTGTCCGTGAATATTATAATTTATAATTCGTATATACTTTTCACATCCATCGACTTGAAACATTCAATCGTTCCTTTATCTGAAAGCATTTAATATCAAACGAACTGTAAGAAACCATATAATTAGAAAAAAATGAAATTTATGATATTAGTTTTTGTTTTCTTTCCATAATAAGCTCTTTTCATCGTGTACTTTGTTTTATATAATAAAATTTTCAAAGTAATGTGTGCATATTGCAGCGAAAATTGTTCCCCTTACTTGATCAAGCTAAGAGCGACATGACAATGAACGAACTAACAGTCGAATGGTTTGAGCTCAGGATTACGGCTTAGCAGTTTCTTAGTTTGGTTTCCATTTTGTACTTAAAAGCTTGTAGCTGTTCGGAATCCGCTTAAAATTTAAGTCACGAACTAATTAGTCATGTACAGAAATTGAACAACAAACTTTGTTACTGCGTAAATATTTTAATGAAAGTATGAAAAAGAAAGCATAATTTCTTAATTTTTCCGGAAATATAATTTGTTCTCTTCAGCTATAATTTTTCTAATATATTACCACAATTTTATATTTGGAAATAAATTTTGAGATTAACATTTAGTTAAATGTCTTAGATACCGAATTTTCTTAATCACCACCATATGGAATTCATTGGTTGGTGATATCAGCATTGTACATGAATATTTCTCATTAATAATTAAACGCTGCGTTTGCTTTGTTTTTATCAAAATATTCTAATTCTTAAATATAGTCTATCGACATAAAGAAGATACCGATAAAGAGAAGACTACGTTTTCGAATAAAATAGAATAATTTGTTGCAAACACAACTTCCATTCAAAAAACGTACTTAGCATGCTATTATCTTAACATTCCGGTTTAGTTTTGGATAAATGTGATTATCATTCATACTAATTCTTAAAGTTATGGTTTCAAGAACTAACATTTAGTCCGCAATGTTCTTTATATTTTCAATTATTTTCATCGAAATTCGTAATTAATATAAGCTTACTTTCGTATATATTAGTAATTCATTACTTCACCATTAAATTCCAATGTTAATTAACTAATGCAATCAGAATCTTTATCAGTACCTAATCTCATGTTTTTAAATTTCTTATAAATTGGCAGGGAACTCAGAATTCGTATTTATGCTTGCATTATAAAAAAAGATTCATTTTTCTAACACTTTACTCATTCCTATTAGACAATACGATATTGTACATTATCTTTGAAATATCTTCCCACGGATCTGTTAATTACTTCGAACTATAAAAATTTTGAGTTTTGGGCAATCACTCTCATTCTGCTTATTAATCTTCAAAAATTCGATAATTATATGAAACATTTACCGCATCGTAAAAATGTAACAATTCTTTCAATAAAAGTTCGATTATTCTAGAATTATAGAGCTAGCTCCGAGTCACATTTCAAAGGGAAGGTATTTTTTAATGTTTTGAGAGTATACACATTTGATTCATCCAAATAGTGTTTCCCATTTTATATGGAGTGTATAAATTAATTTTTGAAATTACATTAATGTTGAATAATTAATAAATAATGAGAACAAATCAGTATCAATTGTTTGTATCTGTATTCGCTAGTCAATTTGTACTTAAGTTATGTGTTGAAAAACAGATTATTGGATTTATTTGAAAATTTTGTTTAATATTTTTCGTAGTTTTGAAATGTAATCTGAATAAATTTAATCCTTTTATTTCACATGTGCATAGCAATTTTAATACTTACAAAAATTGTGCTGATTAATTTTGAAAATCTATTTTATATTTTTATACATCTGACAGAAAAGAACAAAAATGTTTATTTTGTGTATATCTATTAAATTAAAATACAGTTTATACAGAAAAATCTGTTTAACAGAAAAGAAAATATTTATTATCATATATTAAATATATAATAAACTTTGTGTATACAATTTTATTAAAGAGTTTTTTTTTTTTTTTTTTTTCCTTTTAGGGCAAAGCGACAGACGGGGTTGGGTGTATTCACATCTGAAAAATGTCAGTATCCACTTATGGAGATTTCACTCGGTAAACAAAACATTGTTTCTTTAAAATTTGGTGTTTGGATTTGATAGTAATTTTTAAGATATGATTTTATTTACACATTTAATAAATTTAGAACATTTGTAATATTCCAACTTTATTGCAAAGCTAATTTCTATGAATCGGGGAAATACTTTATTTACTATCGCTTTAAATTTTTTAAGTTATTGTTACGGGGTGTTTGTGATAAAACTTAAAAATTTTGTGTGACTGAGATGTTTTCATTCTGAAGATTTTGTATGCATATAATATGTATTTAAAAGGTTTCTGTTTTGTTGTAACCCAGATTACAACTTAGAGCTAATTTGTTATTCATAATTTAAATGAAAAAATTTCAACTTATTGGCATTTTTTTCAAGCAACCTCTTTTACAAAATATTTGGCAATCTGAATAAAATAAATAATTCAATTCGCTATATCTAAAACATTTTCAAAATCATCAATGTTAAAAAGTAATTTTCATATTTGCATTTTTGGCTGTCAACATTTATGCAGTATTAATTTTAAATTATTTTTTAGCAAATGAGAATATTTAATGCACTAATTTGAAACGAAATCACTTTACCTCATTTCAGTTCTTTTCTATTTTTAATAAAGATTTATCTTGACTTTAAACCAAATCTTAATGAGAAGAAAATGTTTTATAAATAAACGATCCGTATTTTTATTTTTTATTTATAAAAAATATAATTAGTCTTCAGTTTATCACGCTAAGGTAGAAAAGAGCCGATTCTCCTTCCTCGGTATCGGAATTGACGCGAATGATGAAGTAAATGAAAATTTCTATGATTAGTGACGTCATAATTTCCGAATTTCGAAACATTACATTTTGATGTGTATGTGTGAGATAAGGAATATAATAAAAAATGCTTTGATAAAACTAGCTACGATGATTGCTGCTTTTCACTCATTGGTTCTTGCTTTCTCCCAATGCTATGCAAATCTTTATCTTTGTTTCAATTTAGTATAAAAGAGATTCGGTTCTATATGACAAATAATATATTGACGAAAATGGATTGGTGACGAGTTATTCTCGCGTTTTATACTCTTGTTATTTTTTTTATATAAAACAAAAATTTTTAAAAAAAATCGTTTTTATAGACTTTATATGCTTCTGTGATAAATATTTTTTGTGCTTTCATTTATTAACATTTAGTATAATGGCAGTCATGAAGTTTTTCCTCACTGTTCCTCATGCCAATGTGGCATCTTATTTGAATCTGAAAAATGTTTTTGAATCTTTGCAGTAAGTTCTTCAAAATATTTTGTTTCATATTAGAAGAATCTTGCTTCGTTTTTTCTTACTATTAAAATTTGTAAGGGATAATATTTGCATAATAGTTTTCATTACTCAGGTCTTATATATTATTCATTTTTTAGTAACTAAAACAGATTAATTTAATTTTTTTTATTGAAATATTTTTTTCCATAATACTATATTTAAAAAGGCTAAATCAAGGGATTTTTTAAATTTTGAATATTCATTGAAAAGAGGATTATTTAATTATAGGAAGCTGCTTGTCATTTGGAATGAAAGGGCAGATTCATTAAACAAAATGAGCTCACAAGTTGTTCCTCATACTTTTCATGATATGGACATGTTCCCTTCATCATCACAAGGTAACTTTTAGCTTTATTTTTTTAAATTTCATTTCAATTTTCAAACTTAAAGTTTAAAAATAAGAAATAAATATGTGTTTCTCAATTTGAAGTCAATGATAGAATATATATAACTTAACTTTTTAATATATTTAAAAAAATAACTTTTTTAATGTTTTGAATATAAGTTTTCAATTAAGTTATGAATTGTTTACTTTGTACTTTTGCATCATAAATTTAGAATTATTTTTTCTTTACATATTATCAAATTTTTCTTAGTTTATTTTTAACTAAAAATTTGTTTATATGGTTCATGTCAAAGAATGTAATTCATATTTGTATTGAAAATTATTCTTAAAAAAACTTTATAATTCTTATTTACTCTTTTTAACTGTAAATTGTATTGATTAAGAAAATCAAACTGTGTTTATAGGTATTCATTAAAAAAAATTTATTCAAAGAATTGATGTATATATAAAATGAAAAAGGTCATTTTTTATATAAAATATACAATAAAATTATTTATGTACACAATTATTTAATTGCTAAATTTCTTGGTAATGTAAATTTCTTAAAGTTATTTGGCTATTTACATAAAATTTTTATCTGCATGATCACAGAAACACTGTTGAGCCCAATGATTTATTTTAAAAATTTACTTTTGACTAACCTGTTTTTATGAAGAAAATAAAATTTAAAATATGATATTTATTTATAATATAAATGTGTGTTTAATATTTGAATGATTAGTCTTTGTCAATAACATTTTGAAAAATTATAATAAAAATTAACTCTATTATTATCATTAATTATTAAAGACGGCAGTATTAAAATTTATAAACCATGCCTGCAATTTTTTTTAATAGTTTATGAGTTTTCTGTGAGTTCTTTAAAAACATGGCAGACCTAATATAATTTTTATTTTGCTGACTTTTTAGTTTAAATGGATAATTTAATATCATTATACTTAGTTGAATATGATCAAAAGCAATACAATGTTAATCAACTGCTGTGAAATCCTAGTTGAGATTTGAACTGAGATCCAGTTTGTAAATTAAAGTTCACTCTTATATAAAATTGCATTCTAGGTGTATATATACATTGTTAAATAAACAAAATATTTAGACATATAATAACCAAATTTTTTCTCATGGCAATATTTAAATTATTGAATTTAAAATTTGAAGTTGCTATCTGAAATTTTATAAGAGTTCTCATTTTTCATTTAATTAGAAATCCTGACTTTAATTATGTGAATTATTTAGTTTAAAATATTTTAATTAAATAATCTTAATGCTTAGTTTTATTCTCAATCATTTTTAATATATAAATTTTCTATTTACCTAATAAATTTATGCTGATTTTGAGATGAAAATAAATCTGTGATTTAGGGAAATATTTAACTAAAAGTGTATTCTTTTAGTTCATGAAATGTTACAATGTGCTAATGAATGTTCTAAAAGACATAATGGTGATTACATTACATTTGGAGAATTTTGTGTTTATGCATCTGAATTGAAATCATGTTATGAAAATAAGTAAGTTTAAATTCTGTAGATTATCTTCATATTACATGTTTTTATAGTTTCTGATAATACTATTGTCAAATTATATAATTGTACTAAGTATTCAAATGTAACTAATGTTGGTTAAAAAAATTGAAGGTTTTTTAATTAATGATGTCAATGAGGCTATTAATCACGAGTCGGGGTATTCTGTCCCACTCTTCCAGAAGAGCTCTTTCCAATTCTTGGAGAGTTTGTGGGGGTGGTTGGTGGCCAGCAACTCGTCTTCCTAGAGCGTCCCAAACGTGCTCTTTTGGATTCATGTCAGGAGAAGACGCTGGCCATTCCATTCGTACGTTTCCTTCCACAAAAAGGAAATCCTCCACCAGGTTAGCACGATGTGGTCTGCAGTTAACGTCCATTAAAATGAAGTCATCTCCGATTGTTGCCTGGTAAATGACTACAATAAGTCTGAGGATCTCATCCCTATATCGTCGACCAGTCAGTAGCCCATCTTGAATGATATAGAGGTCTGTGCGCTCGTCAGTAGAGATGCTACCATACACCAACACTCCCCCACCGCCAAATCTGACACTTTCGTTTACGAACGCAGGATTATTTCTACTGCCACGGTCCCTCCAGAAAATATTCCTATTATCAGGATGAACAGAAAAACGGGACTCGTCAGAAAAAGAGCATTGCTCCATGCATTTCTCCTCCAGTTCACATGCTCTGTTGCCCATTCCCTGCGGTCCCGACGATGCCTTAATGTTAGTTTAACGCATACCATCGGTCGGCGAGCATACAGACCTACACCATGGAGCCGGTTTCGGACAGTCTGAGTTGAAACCGTGGTGTCAGTAGCCGAACGAAGATATTTTTGGAGATGAGTATCGTTCATATTTTTGTGTCTCCTAACCGTTAACACTAAATAACAATCTTCATTGGGCGTTGTTGCCCATCAAAGGCCTTGCCCTGTTCTTCGGCCTGTATTTCCAGTCTCCAAAAAACGGTTTCAGATCCTGGAAATCACATTTTGTGACATTCCAATGGCTTGCGCTACTTCGGTTTGAGTTTGACCCCCTTCTAACCCACCAACTACTCTCCAAGCTTCTAAATCGGTTAAATGACTTCGCTGAGACATCGTACTCGTCAAAACAAAGCAGTCACTGAATGCCGATCATCCTTGTCTTCATTGTCTTTTATTCAGTTGAAAGTCAAATTTCATTCACTGCCGTGGAAGCGACGTTTTTGACGTCGAATTGAAAATTAGCTTTCTCCACAGT
Organism: Latrodectus geometricus; assembly: GCA_026290005.1. NCBI lineage: Eukaryota > Metazoa > Arthropoda > Arachnida > Araneae > Theridiidae > Latrodectus > Latrodectus geometricus. The sequence continues at coordinate 30,191 of JAPDSC010018772.1, forward strand.
TTGAAAATCAGAAAAATTTGCATTTGTGATTATCTTCTTCCATTTTCGGCAAAAAAAATTTCGCTTATGTCTTTATTTTATATAAAATTTACATTATCCTTTAATTGTTTTAAGTAGTGTATTATGTACTGCATATCATAGATAGTTTTACCTTTCTTATATTATGTCAAGACTTTAAAATCCATAAAATATTAAATCCTTTTCTACTTAATTGATTATTCAATAAATTCTTACATGTAGCAGTATTTAATAACCATCCTCTTTTTAAATTGATGTCACACCACAAAAATTGTTCTGAATATTTTTTATTAACGATTTATGATTTTGATAAAATTGTATTTCTTAACTTATTTTTAAACCGTATCATTTAAATTGATGCTCATGATGATTAATATGCATAATTGATAAAAAAAAAAGGAATTTTAAATATTTTAGAGGAAGAGTTTTAAACACAAGTCTCTCCTTTCAAATTGGAGATAAATTTCATGCTGAAGACTTAAAATAAAAATTTCTTATGCCCATTATAAATATCAAAAAATGTTTTATACACTTTTATGACTTTCTATTATAATTTCTTACATTTATTAAAATTTTTAGCATAATTTAACTTTATTATATTTATAAATAATATTAAGATTTGTATCATTTACCTAGATTTTTTTATTATAGTTAGATAAATATAATTATAAATAAAGTCATTGATAAATATTTAATTATTATATAGCTTTTAGTTTAGATAATTTTATTTATTAATGCTTAAGATACAAAAATTCATTACATCATTTATGTTTTTTTGTAATTTTTCAATGAAACAAAAAGTGAAAGTAAATTAAAATATCTTTCCTTGTTTTAATAAATATAACTTGAAAAATGTTCATTAATTAATTTTACTACTATAATTGTGGTTAATTATTTCAAATTAAGATTCGTAAATTGTCCGTTTACTGAATGAATAAGTTTATTGGATTATTGAAATTTTTTTATCAATGTGTGTGTGTAAAAATGGTAATCATTAATATACATAAATCATTTTATGTACAGTAATCATTATTACTAAATCTGAGAACAAACTAAGATATTTGATGCCTAAATTTTTTCATTGTGATGTTATTGATTTTTCTAAGAACATCTCGGGTATTCAACAATATTTGTATTGTAATATATATGTATTAAGAAATTTTTACTGTGTATGCAAACTTCATTTTTACTATGAACATTATTTGCTGTGTTTTTAATTTGATTAAACTAGTTGATTAAGAAATTGGTGCTTGCCAAGGATTCAAAATTATATGGTTTTAATATTTATAAATATTCAGCTCTAAGTTGGGAAAATTTTAAGTTAGTAAATTTGTTTAAACGATAGACTTAAATAATAAATCTGCAAATAAAATTCTATTTTGTGTAATTTTTATATCTAAAATACGACAGAAACTTTAAACTTTTTTAATTTGGCAAAAATTACTGTGTATAGTTTATTTGTACTTTATTTCTGTATTGATGTTCATATTTCTATTGTCTACATTAATGAAATTGTTCCATGTATTTTCTGCTTATTTTTATTTTAAAATTTGCTTCACTTTGTTAATCCCATACAATAAGTAAACATTATTCTAATTTTATATATTTACGTATTTTCTCAGAATTCCACGTCCCACACCTTTATCTAAGACTGGTAAAGAAACAAGACGCTTGAGTAGAAGGAGAAATACCATAACTCGTAAGGTTTTTGCATTTTTGACCATATATACATTGTAAATCAATGAAATAGTTTTATTTTACTGTATTATTTCTTTAATACTAATTTGTTTTCTTTTCTATTTTAGGTTCATCTAAATATCAAGGTATGATAATTTATTGGAACCTTTTCAATGATATTTTTCTGTATCAAATCATCAATACTTTTTATTTGAATTTTGAGTTCTCATTTATTTTTTTCATTTTTTACAATATAGTATTTCTTGGTGGCTCATGCAATCCCACTACATGGCGGAAAGATATTGCCATTCCTACATTTAAAAGGCTGGAGATAACATATTATAATCCTGTAAGCTATTTGTGAAGTTTTTAATTCTACAATTTATTTATTAAAAGAGCCTGAAGAGATAATATTATATTCATATAAGTTGCTTGTATAGTTTTATTTTTAATAGGTATTGAAGCTTTATTTCTTATTGTAAAAATTTCGGAAAGCACTTTAACATGAATCTATTTAAACTTAAATTTTGTTATCAGTTTCCTTTAATTAAAATTTAACGTATTTATTTTTTAATATTTCCATTTTGTTATTATTTGTGTCACACTCAGAAACTTAAATTTATTTTTCTACTTTTAATTTTCTCTTAATATTTTTAAACTTAACACCTTGAATATTTAACTATTGGTGTTGAATTACTTTTTTAAAAATGTCTTAAAGGACTCGAATACAAATTCTTAATATTAAGTTCTATAAATTGTGTTGTCAATATCATATATATATATATTCTAGGCTTCAGTTGATCTAATTTACATAAAATGTAATGCTGTATGAATTTGTTTTGTGCCATTTTCCTAATATACATGTTTTAAATATATAACTTGACTTACGATTTATTTTCCAGCAAGTTGCTCAGTGGGGTCCAGAATTAATCGAACTTGAAAACCAAGCAAAACAAGTGAGTGTTTATAGTTCTTGTTATTAAAAAAATATGTCAAGCAACTTAAAGTTTAAACTCTGTAATGATATTTTTTCTGTAATTGATTCATTTTGACACAAAATTTCTGTTGTTTCAGAATGCAGAAGTTATGTTCTTTGTTATTGATAATCAAACACGATCTGTTGCATCAATGATTGAAGCTGCACAAATTGCTGGTGAGTGGAATTCTAATTAATAAAAATGTGACAATGGTCATGCAATTACTAGAACTGAATAGAAATTTAATTACTTCTATAATTTTATATGTTCACTTTTATAATTATTTGTAATTGTTTTTGGGTTTATTATTTAAGATGCTAATTTGTCTTATGTTAATATTCTTAGTGCTACTCTTTGAATTACCTCTTATTCTTACATTTAAATGGTTTTGTTTTAATAGTTAATCACATTTTCACTATTCATAATTATGCTGTAATAATCAAATATGAATAAGAGAATTAATATATGCATATCATTATTTAAAACCATCAGATTTATTTCAAAATTGCTAAGAGCAAACAAATTATATTTTAAAGTCAAAAAATTGCTTCCTGTTATATATTTTATAAATATATTTTCACTTTTCAGCATTTTTTATTTTAAATTTGGAAAAAAATATTCCCTATTCATAATTTTTTACTTTTGTATTCATAATTTTGTATCTATGTATGTATGAATAAACGTTTTATAAAATGCTTTATATTTGTTTTCAATGCATCACTTAAATTGAATAATTTTGTCATTGTTAAGTGTCAAAATCTTGCTGGTTCTCATTATTGCCTCTCTTTATATACCTAATATTAAAACATATACTATATACCTTATATAAAACTAATATCATGTACCCTAATGTTAAAAATTTTGTATTTTCCAGGTACACAACGAAAGTTAATTCTTGTTGTACATGAATTTGAAAAACCAGGCTCAGTCGTCATGGGTGAAACTATAACAGAGAAGTAAGAATCACCATTTTTGTGAAAGTTAAATACTACTATTAATTATTTTGTTTGTATTTAAAATTTTAATTTTTTTTCAACATTTTAAAATTTCTTATAAGATTAAATAAATTTGATAATGTTAAATGTTTTAAATTTTAGACTGTTTTACAAAATAACAAGATGTAAGTTTAAGTAGTTTTAAGATTTTCTTTATTGTTCATATACAAATTAGAGATTTATTTTTCTTAAATTTCCCTTTTAATTAAAGTAACATCTGTTACTTGTGTTTCAGGGAATTTAGAGATTTGCAACAAGGCCAACGATATTTACAAGATTTGGTAGAACGACAGGGTATACCAGTATTTGACAATATTCATCATGCTGTTCAGTGTACTGCAACAATTCTTGAAAAAAATATTAAACCGCAAAACCTCACTATTCAAGATGCTGCTCATCCTGTAAAAATGGCTTATTTACAAATTGGAGATAAATTGATGTAAGGACTAATAACATCAACAGCAAATTTACATTTAATTAAATACTTTTATGCACAAAAAACAAATTAGATATTAATATTTAAATGGGTATTTTTTTAGAAAACTAAGAGAAGTGTTTGATGATTTGGATTCTGATAACCTGGGCTATATCACATTAAAAGATGTAAGTTTGAGTTTTAACTATGTTTCTTAAAATTTTCTTGCCATTGAATATTGAAATAACAAACTATTTTATAAAAAGCTTTTAAATGTTTTTCTTCCTTAAATGTACATACAAAATATATTTTATATTATAATTACATTCTACTTATTTTCACTTTAAATAAATATATGAACATTAGAAAATGAAGATGGCCTTAAATTTAAAAATTTATATGTATTTTTTTTTTTTTTTTTTTTTTTGTTTGTATATTACATTTAAAAACAGTTTGTGTACTTTAAATTCCTCACCTATTCAAAATCC